>JANIWI010000033.1:0-51725 GCA_030705115.1 Suzukiozyma pseudoglaebosa | reverse complement strand
TTTTTTTTTTTTTTTTTTTTTTTTTTTTTGGTTATTCTACAATGAACAAAGTAGAAATACGAATAGTAGAATCGATATCAACATAGAACATGGTTGTGCACATTGCTATAGTTGGTACTGGAGTCTTAGGATTATCTACCGCATTAGCCATATGCGAAAGCTTCACTGAGTGTTTTGAATTGACCATGATTGGAGAATATGGCCCTCACAATCCAGATATGAATTTGAACCTTTCAAATTCTCATGACTATACATCACCATGGGCCGGAGCTCATTTTAGACCTTTCCCTAGTAAAAATGTACAAGAATATCAAGAGATGCTATTAACAAGAATTACTCAATCAAAGTTCAAACAGTTTGCTAAAGAAAATCCTGAATCATCAATAAGATTTATTGAAGGTAAAGAGTACTTGGAGAGTCCAGATGAATTCTATTCAAATCTTTCAACTGGTTGGCAAGATGAAATTGATAATTTTAAAGTGCTATCTGAATCTGTTTTACCGGAGGGAGTGAAATTAGGTGTATCATATACTACGTGGGTGTTGAACTCACCATTATATCTCCAATTTCTTTATCGAAAATTATTTCATCAATATGGAGTTAATTTTGTAACAGAAAAGTTGGAAAACTTGCAACAAGTCAATCAGTTTGTCGAAAATAATCCAATAATTATCAATTGCACTGGAAATGGACTACTATATCATGGAGGTAATGATCCGGCTAATTATCCCATAAGAGGCCAAACTCTATTGGTACGTCCACCAATTACTAATTTGATTGATTCTACAATAACTCATCAACTGAAGGATGGAATTTGGACATTTTGCATTCCTCGACCATTGAATGGAGGGGTTATTTTAGGAGGAACGAAACAAATCGGTGATACATGTTCTGATATTCGATCTGAAGACACCAAACAACTAATTACTAATGGTTATAAACTTTTCCCCGAATTATTTCATCCTGATGGATCTATAGATATAATAAAAGTGAATGTCGGATTTAGACCAGCAAGAACTGGAGGACTAAATTTATCAGTGCAACCAAAATGGGAAACACATTTTGCCAATCATATTCTTAATAACTATGGTGCTGGTGGAATGGGATATGAACTATCTTATGGTTCCGCCGTTAAAGTAGTTGAGAATTTGAAGTTATTGATACTTCAAGAGAAATCTAAATTATAATACAAACGTTTATTAAATATCGAATAATTTTTTAAACAAAGAGAAAATCCCAAAAAGTGTTTTCATCAAATCAATCATTGTAAAGCATTAGTTTTATCTAAGAAAACAAGATTACTTTTAATTTCAAACTAAATTATATAAAACATTAAAAAATTTATTTTTCTTATAATGTAACGTAGCTCAATTTATGTATTGAATTTAATATTCAAATTGTTTTCGTTTTAAGTTGATGCTCTTTATGACACAATAGGTCTATGTACATTGTTAATTTAGATTGTTAGCATGGTGCAAACTTGTCGTGCTATTGTTACCACGAGTATGTGTGTAAGATAAACTTATTTTTGTGCGGCTTGAAGTAGTTATTATTTTCGGGCGATAGAAACGTTATCTTCAATTAATTAATTTCGTCACACGTGGGGATATAAAAGGAATTGTTGATCCTTTACAATCAAATAATCATCAAACATGAAGTTTGGAGATCATTTACATAAGGCGTTGATCAAGAAATACTCGTATTATTATATTAACTATGATGAATTGAAACATTATTTGAAAAAGTCATTGAAAGAACATGATTATGTTTGGACTGATGAGTTGGAAGAAGATTTTCTTAATCAATTGGAACAAGATTTGGATAAAGTGTATTCATTTACCAAGGTGAAGAATACTGAAGTTAATCGAAGAATAAAAGATGCCGAATCTTATGTTTTTCAAGTAGTTGATGCTCAACAAAAATATAATGCTAAAGATCCTTCTGTACCTAATCCACCTCAGGAACAAGATTTTGAAGATTTAGAAGAAGAATTATCGGATATTATTGCTGATGTTCATGATTTAGCCAAATTTACTAGATTGAATTATACTGGGTTTCAAAAAATTGTTAAAAAACATGATAAAACAACAAAATATAATTTAAAACCTATTTGGTCAGTTAGATTGAATGCAAAACCATTTTATAAAGACAATTATGATAATTTAATTGTCAAATTAAGTAAGTTGTATAATTTGGTAAGAACAAGAGGAAATCCTGTAAAGGGAGATTCTTCAGCTGGTGGTTCACAACAAAATTTTGTTAGACAAACTACTAAATATTGGGTTCATCCAGATAATATCACTGAATTAAAATTAATAATTTTAAAGCATTTACCTGTTTTGGTGTTTAATGCTGATAAAGAATTTGAACCTGAAGATTCAGCAATCACTTCAATTTATTTTGACAATAAAGAAATGGATTTGTATTATGGAAGATTAAGAAAAGATGAAGGTGCTGAAGCTATTAGATTGAGATGGTATGGTGGTATGAAATCAGACCAAATATTCGTAGAGCGTAAAACTCATCGTGAAGATTGGACTGGGGAAAAATCTGTGAAAGCAAGATTTTCTTTAAAAGAGAAAAAAGTTAATAATTTCTTATCTGGTGATCTAACTGCTCTGCAAGTTTTTGAAAAGGCTAGAAAGGATGGTAAAAAATCAAAGCAGGAAATTGATAATTTGGAAAAATTAGCTAAAGAAGTCCAATATCGAATTTTGAAAGATAAATTTAGACCAGTCATGAGATCTTTCTATAATAGAACCGCTTTTCAATTGCCTGGTGATGCCAGAGTTAGAATTTCTTTAGATACTGAACTTTCCATGATTAGAGAAGATGATTTTGATGGTTATGATCGTACGCATGGAAATTGGAGAAGAACCGATATTGGAGTTGATTATCCTTTTAAACAATTACCTGAGAAAGATATTTGTCGATTTCCATATGCTGTTTTAGAAGTGAAATTACAAACCCAATTAGGTCAAGAACCTCCAGTATGGGTTAGGGATCTTATTTCATCACATTTGGTTGAAGCAGTACCTAAATTTTCGAAATTTATTCATGGTGGTGCAACTTTGTTACCTGAATATGTTAATTTATTACCATTTTGGTTACCACAAATGGATGTTGATATTAGAAAGCCAAAAATTCAGCAAGAATATGGTATATTGAGAGGTCAAAGGTTAATCAAGTCATCAAGTTCTGGAGGTGAATTAGATGATGAAGAAATGGTTGGAGCATATTCTAGTTCATCAGGAGTTCATTTTTCAAATGATATTAATCCTTTAGAAGATGATTTAGATGAAGCAACTCCATTATTATTACCAAATACTTATTCAACTAGGCATTCGAATTCTCCATTAACTAATTTCTTTAATAAAACATATGGAGCATTTTTACATTATTTCAATGATGATCGAACATTTACTGTTAAGCCAGGTACAAATTATGATTTAAATGAAGAATTTAAAGATAAGATTCCAAAAGGTAAACAAATTTGTGTACCAGTTAGAATCGAACCCAAAGTTTATTTTGCCAATGAAAGAACATTTTTAAGTTGGTTATCAATTGGAATGATGTTGGGTTTTACGGCTCAAGCTTTATTGAACTATGGTACCAATAGTTCAGTGACAGCATCAATTGGATTTTTCATTTCAGCACTTTTCACTTTATTTTATTCAATTTACACTTATATTTGGAGAGTAATGATGATTAGAGAAAAGAAGCCAGTTCAGTATGGTGATAAGTTTGGTCCTAATATGATTTGTTTCTTAATTGGAGCTGCAACATTCACAACATTTTTATTCAAGTTTTTGGAAAACAAATAATTCAAACAAAAGAGAATTTGTCAAAATCTCTAAATTTTAATAACCCTAGATTAGATATGTAGTGCACAATAAAGATATTATAGTAAAAGTCTACACCAGAACAATCCTAATCCATACCTATAACTGGAAATGGTATATTCAAGTTTAATCAATCGCTATCGTTTTCCAAAAAAAAAAAAAATGATAAAAAAAAATAAAAAATTAAATAGAGAAAAAATTAAACCAGAAAACTAACTAAAAATACGACAACCAGGTTTAAAGATGGATTCTTTTATTTCACTTTTGTCTTGTCTATCGGCCTGATGTTCATTTTCTTATTGTTTATTGCTATTATCAAATTTTTTTTTCTTGTTATCTTAAAAATTTCCTAATTGTAAGGCATTTTTTAGGTGTGCCTGTATACAACCCCGCCATTAAAAATGACAGACATAAATTGAAGAATCCCCAGTTAAATTAGAAATAAATATAATTGGGGAAGTAATTAAGATGCCTAGGCTTACTTATAAGGAGATTGCACCTATTGGTGCTGTGATGTTAATTGGAGCTACTTGTTTTGGACTTGGGGTTGCTTATGCTCAATTACCATATGATTTGAATACTCTTTGGAGAGAAGATACTATTGGGAATGCATTTGAAAAATCAATTAATCACTATGCACAATGGGGAACTACACCAAGATATGTTCATCATATCTTTCATGGGGTTATGGCTATTGGTTTAGCTGGATGTTTTATTAAATTATACAAACCTCAAGAAGATTCGAAATATTTCGAATATGGAACTTTAATTTTATACATGGCTGGAGTTATTATTTATTTAACTAATTTGAGAGTTGGAGTCAATTCTTGTGTTTCGGGAGAATGGGGTGAAGTTGATTCTTATACTGGTATTAATGTTGTTGCTGCTTCTGAAGTGATTATTGTCGTTGTATTAATTGGGGTCTTGTTATTACAAGGGGGTTTATATTATGCTGAATGGTATGATTCAGAAGTTGCAAAAGAAATTCTTGCTAAAGAAGCTGAAGAGGAAGCTAAATTGGCCGAAACTGATTCTAAACAACAATCAAAAAATTCTAAATCTTCAGGTAAATCAACAGGAGTTAAATCTAAAAAATCAGATTAAATCGAGGAAAAAAAAATTTTTCATTGACTAATTTATGTTCTATATAATGAAACTTTGTTTTACTCATATAATACTTAATCTATATTGTCGTTAATTTTATATTTCATTATTTAGTAGCTTAATATCAATGGCTTATATACAGGCAGATTTGCGTATCCAATTAAACTTGGTGAAAAACTTATTATCAAAGTTGATATAAGTAAAATCTAACCATATACCATGTCTGCAAGGAAAGTCTGGGGGGAGTATCCCAAATATTACCAACAGCCTATAAGAGTATGTACTGCGCTTTGAAAAAATGGTGACTTTTATTACCAAAATTCCTTGATAATTGAGATTAGAAAAATGGGATGCTTGAAAAATGATATTGAGTTTTCATGAATGTTATAGATTTGATTGATGTTTGCTTTTAATTATCAGAAATCAATTTTGAATTCTTCTGATTGATATCCGAAAACTCAGTTTTAACATATTGATGAACACACCAGGTATAATTGGATTTTTTTTTTCTTGCAAGTGTCTTAAATTTCATTTTTTTGATACTGAAATGAACTTGAAATTGTTTGAAAAAGTGTCAGTTTTGATCATGCAAGTGTTCTAATTATTGCTCAATTGATCTCGGTCTCAAGTATTTTAATCAATTTATTCTTTCGTTTTTACTAACATATTTAGTGGGCCAGATATCATGCTCATACAAATCCACATTTCTTTTGGTCAGTTGCTTTAGGATTATCAGCTCCATTGTTGTTATTAGCCACCCCATTAAGAAGAAAATACTTGTATGATGATCATGAACCAATTCCAAGAGTCTATCCTTTACCTACTAGAGCCAGAGATGCTAGTTTATCAGGTTACGATGATTAAATTGCATTGATGAAGATAACAACCGAAGTTGCTACTCATTGCTAATTGCATAAATTATATTTTAATATCAACAACTCAGACAATTCATTAGTAAATATTAAATATAACAATACAAAATCAATTTGAAAATTGTAGATGAACAACAAACACAAAAGATTTAGCAGGAAAATATTACATTAACTAACTCAATAACAACTGGATCCTTTTATATAACCTCTCTACTTGTTATTGATCTATAAGTATCAAAAACTAAACACTATTGGTTGCGCTACCATCTAAGTACTTTTTTTTTTTCATTGAAAAGATTTTTCAGTGTAAGAAGCAAAGTGATAGGTAACATGTTCAACAGAGTAGCTGGGATATTGTCTAGAAGTAGGGCGTATCCTGTGATCGGACCACTTCATAGAATACAGCAGTTTCACGCTACCAATTATGTACGAAACTCGAATGTTTTCGGTGAAATAACTCAAACAAAACCAACATCACCAATTGATACCAAAACTAGTTCTAGTGAAAATGATGAATTAACGGTAGAAAATGATTTCGAATTGCAACAATATCATAAAACGACTGTATTAGAGCAACAGATCCGAGGTGATAAGTATATTACACCATTAAAGCGAGAATTATTTAATCAAGTTGTTAAAGAACATGGATTTTATAAAAATAATATGATAGTCAATAGTGAAGATGGCAAAACTTATAAGTTAACGCTTACAAATGAAGAAATTGAGATCTTAGAACCATCAATTTATTTATCATCATATCGGATAAAATCATCGATGAAAAAAGCTACTCAAGTCAATCGATTTGTTAGAGGCTATACAGTTAAGAATGCGATTAACCAGTTACACTTTAATCCTAAAAAAATATCTAACGAATTAGAAATCTTATTGAAACGAGGTTTAGACCAAGCAAAAGAGTTAAAATTAGATGAAGATTCGATGTATATTGATGCTCTTTGGGTTGGTAGCGATGGTCAATGGCAAAAAAGAGTTGATATTAAAGGTAGATCGAGAATGGGGGTAATAAAACATCCATATATTCATTTGAAAGTGATTTTGAAATCAAAATTAACTAAATTGAGAAAGCAATGGGAAAAGCAACAAAAATTGTTGAATGAAAAACCAAGAATGTATTTAAATAATGAACCATTGAATTTCAAAGTTAGATCAAACTATAAATGGTGAAGCAAGGATACATAGAATAATAATATTTGTAGAGTTGTATATAGTATCATAAAAAGCACAAATATCATGAAAATGATTCATTTTAAATGACTTTATAGAGTAGGCATAAATGATATCGAAACTTGTTTTAAATTAGTCTCTCATTGAGCATATCCGTTCATTGAAACTAGCTGTTAAATAGAATTAGCCGTTGAATACCACTATTTGAAAAAAATCAAAAAAAAAAAACATTTTGGTTAAGAAGGGTGGAACCAGCTGGTGGTGATTATGGATCCAAACTGAAGAATGTAGGCTTGACTCAAACCAACAGTGTGAACAAAACTAAATCTGATAATTCAATGATATTACCTTTTGATTATAAGAATTTTAAATTTGAAACAAAACCGTGAAATTTCAATCTGAAATTGATTTTATTACTCTTTGGTTACAAAGCGATTTGTCCTATAAAACTTAATCTTGTTTACAACTTATACCATTTCGATAGAGAATTATACGTGGTTGAACAATTATTTCTTATTGTATAGAATTTGCCAAAAACCTGGCGTATACAGTAAATAGTATGGTGGATATAGACTCTATTCCAGCTTCAATCAGTAGTAAATTCATATTTGAAGAAACGTAACTGGTCCGTAAAAATGAAGACAACCATGATCATCAGTTGGATTAATTGTTAATAATATTATGAGAATATAAATAAGTCATTTATAGAATAGTCAATTATATTATGAGAGTATGAATAAGTGATTTATATAAAGAATAGTCAATTATATTATGAGAGTATGAATAAGTCATTTAAGGAATAGTTGACAATTATATTATGAGGTATATGTCATTTGCATAAAGAATAATTGTCAATTAATAAGAATAAGCCATGTATATAATATATAATTTTCAACTACGAGTGAATGCAATTAGAAAGACAGAAATTAGACTTTGAAATCTAAACCATGAATATAATATTATTTATGATTAAATTTATGGATGTTTCCAGATTATAGTTTTCAAATTGGTACAACACCCTTACAATCGGTTATGTCACCATTTCAATTAAACCATTCATAACCAATAACTATCAATTATTAACCAATAACCATCAATCATTGATGGTTATCACACACAGATGATGACATATTGTCACATAATCCTAAAAACAACTCTAGAATCAAAATCAAACCCCTTTATATTACAATGACATCCATTCAATAAAACATAATAACACCTACACATACATGATACACATACATCATACACATACATCATACACATACATCATACACATACATCATACACATACATCATACACTTACATCATACACTTACATCCACAAATCACTCACACAATCTCTCAATAAGTTTATCTATTTCTATGAGTATCTATTTCTATGAGTATCTATTTCTATGAGTAATCTATTTCTATGAGTATCTATTTCTATGAGTTATCTATTTTTATTTGTCTATCTATTTCTTTTTGTTTATCTATTTCTTTTTGTTTATCTATTTCTGTTTGTTCATCTATTTCTATATGTCTATCTATTTCTATATGTCTATCTCTCAAACTCTCTCACTCTTTCTCTATCTTATCTCACTCTCACTCTCCCTCTCTCACTCTCACTCTCACTCTCACTCTCACTCAGTCTGTGTTACTCACTCGGTGTTACTGTTACTGTGTCCCCTCCCTATACCTTGATTACACAATATCGGATACACTTACATACATGATTAGCCATATCCACACCACATCAAATTTCATTTCTACCCGGTCCTAGTAAATTTACATATATCTTCAATCTCATCAATGTATATCTATCAATGTATATCTATCAATGTATCTCTATCAATGTATATCTCTATGATTATATATATATAGTTTTCTATGTCTATGTTTATCTCTATCTATGTCTCTGTCTATGTTTGTCTATGTCACTTATAGGTGATCGCACTGTGGATCTATTGTTATGTTTGCCTCCTTGTTTCTGTCATGGTAGTGCTAATTGCATCCTAGCAATTCCGATTGTTTGGTGGTTATGAAAACCTGCCGAAATAGGTGGTCATTAAATTTACTTCATTTTACAACAATCACAATTTTTTAAATCTATATTACTTCCCACAGGTACCAATTGAGTAAAGGTCACTCATCATTGCAAACTAAACTTTTTAAACCTGAAACTAGGTTACTATTACTGTCACCATTAATATTACTTGTACTTAATTTTACTTATACTTGTTACTATTACTTGTACTTGTTACTATACTACTTTTTAGTTTTACTGGTACTTGTTACTATTACTTGTACTTGTTATTACATGTACTTGTTACTATTACTTTTACTTGTTACTTGAAACTTCTTGTTAGTCTGATAGTCAATAACTTTTGAGGGAGGTCATACTTTATTAATTGGTTGTTATTTTAATTTGTTTTGTTTTGCTTGGTTTTTTGATACTTTGTTCTTTAGCCAGTTCATTACTAATAACTTCAACAGATTGAAACTTCAAAAGTAGTCACTAGTTTGGTTTGAATTTATACAAAAATTTTACAAACGTTTTACCAGTTAGCTCAAGTTTCTCCATTTTTAAACACTTCCCATTCAGTTTGCTGTCTTGAGTTTGGTTTCTTGATTGCTTGAGCTTGGCTATCTTTGACTCTACTTGGCGGTTTGTGTGGTGGTTTATCCTTGATTTTATCATTTAAGGGGTTGCGCATCGATTGCACATTGTTTGGTGATAAGGGGGCGGCTCAAAATTAAAAGTAATTAGAAAGCAAGATTTATATTCATTTTACTTGAATATTATCTTAACATTCTATATTTGATCAAGTGGTTAGGTCAAAAAAAAAAAAAGAAAAAAAAATTAGTAGTTAAAACTACGTTTTTCCTAATTGCAAATTGGCTGTCAAGCTCTTCTAATCTAAGAATTTGATTTTTGAAGTTGTATTATCAAAAGTTGATTATCGAAGCTAAGAGAATTCGATTTTTGAAATATTTACTTGAATCTATTAAATTTCCAATTTTCGGGAATCTTGTGTCCTGCTTAATATTTCTACACTCAAATTCATTTTTACCATAAAATTGTCATTATAATCAAAAACGAAATTCAGCTACAAAGTTCAATTTTTGATACAAACCTTCATTTATTTATTTTGTGTTGATATTCCCAAAAATTAGAAGTTTTATATTCATTTTAGGAAATTTTAGCAATATATTACAGGCAAGAATAGAATCAAAAATATTTGATTTACTAGTACCAAATAATAGCAGAATCAGAAACATATTGGATACGACTCACTAATATCAAACAATAACAAAATTAAAACATTATTGAATACGATTTACTAATATTATCATCATGGGGTTAAAACTAACTGATTTTTTTGATGATAATGATTACGAATCAAAAGACATAAAAATCATCAATTGTAAAAAATGTTTAAGTCATTTGTGCTTAAGTAATTATGTGGCAAGTTCTGAATTCAAAGGAGCTTCGGGTCAAGCTTATTTAGTTAATAAATTGATAAATTATGAATTTTATGGTGAGGAATCGGAAGCAAAAATGATCACTGGGAATTATCTTATTCAAAAAGTTTGTTGTTCACAATGCAAAAATTCTTTAGGTTGGTATTATATGAAATCATTCAATTATACTGAAGCATATAAAGAAGGAAAATTCGTTATTGAATTAGCTTATTTAAAAATAGTTTCCAATATTAATAATCTGACAAAATTTCTAATCAATAAATTAGAATCAAGCAAACGAAACGATAATGATATTTCTTTATATAATAAATCATCTAAGAATTTATCATTGAATTCAATTCATTCAAATTTGTCAGCAAAATTAGACAATTTAAAGAGTAGTAATCATTCTAATTATAATAGTTTATTACTAAACTGGAAAAATAAGTATCAGGATAAAACTATTCATTTTGGTGATATTCATAATGGAGTGTTTTTGTCGAGAATAATTCACAACAATGTCGAAAGTGATGATGAGGATGAAGATGATATTTTTATTGATACTTAGAAGAATTATAGAAGATGAACATGATACCACAAATGTTAAAGATGACATTTTGACATCAAGATATCACCAATGTTTTTGACTTAAATGAACAAGATATTATAGTTGAGATAAGATAAGTATTGATACTAGTTGAGATCAAGAAGATTGGTTTTTCAAGATTTATTTAATGGAAGATCTTTGGTTTTTTTTTTTATATACTCTTTTTGTTTTTGTTTGTTTTTTATTTTTATTGTTTTGGAAGTACCCATAGTTTATATATTTTTATTTTTAAGTTTTGGTTGGTTAGGTAGATTTGGTGGGTTTAATTATATATTTTGATAAGATATTAAGTGTAGGAATAGATTTTGGAGCTTATTACCGAATGTGGTAATTGGGGTTGCGTCAAATCAAATTAAGTAAGCAAATCCGCTCAACCAATTCAATAATGATTCTTCAACGATATCGATATCTATAGTAATGTTACAATATGTGGTGGTGACAATCGTGATTACTGTGATTTATTTAACTAAAAAGATTATCAACACTAAGAAAATCGTTAATAATGTGAAAGAAAAACCAATTAATCGACTTATTCCTTTGAATATCACCGTTGATCAAGTCGCCAATTATGATGATCGACCATGGAGACCATTCAGATGGCCCTACTATCAAACGATGTCAATATTCCGATTAGATATTAACCATTGGTTGGATATGGATAAATATTACGTTCATTACATTGAACAAAAAGCTAAGGTATTTCATGAATATGGTAAAGATAATCTTGATTGGTTACCCGAGAGTGAGGAAGCATGTTATGAGTTAATGGAGACTGTGGTTGAGCATATGTTGATTCGATATCCCAAGTTATTTACTCAATTAGAGCCCAAAGTTATCCGAAATGAAATTACTGGAGAAATATTAGATATGAAATTACCATTGAAACAACATCCATTAATTTATGTTTCAAAGTTAGCAAAGGAAGATTTCTATGTGGTGTTACAAAATCCCAAGGATGGGTTACATTATTTAGTAGCTGCTGCAGTTCCATTTCCTGGTGGAGGATTTTCAGTATCAGAAATATTAGGTCAACATTTAGATGTAATTCATAATCTGGTACCCTATTATCAACAAAAATTACAAAAATCAATGGAAAAATGGTTTAATAAATTACCAGTTAATGAGCCAGTTGAGCGAGCTACTTGGAATATAACTTGGGATCATAATTTAAGATTAATGGAGGTGTACAAAATTCCAAAATATCTGGAAACTGGTGAAATATCATTACCTGATCCAAAAGAATTTGTTGTAAGAATTGATAGGCAATCTTTAAGGAGATTACCTAAATCTAAAGCAATTATATTCACTAATCACCCATTATTGTATTTATTAGACGAAATGAAAGATGAACCTTTGGTACCATCATTAATTAAAAAGATGCTTTTTGAGGGGCCAGAGGATATCTTGAAATATAAAAATTTCCCAATTTTTAGGAACCATATTGAAAATTATTTACAAGGATTAATTGACCGTCAAATTGAATTGAAGTTAATCGATGAAAACACCCCAATTAAAACTTTACCAACTTATCCTTTTGCCCATTGGGTCAATACCGATTTTGACTACATAAATGGTTGGAATAATCCAAGTCAACCGAAAGAGAATAAGTATACTTGGTTAAACAAGAATAAAGGGTACAGTGAAAAGAATTGATATGATGACACATATTAGGTAACTCCATTGTCAACCTTTATTAAATAAATTTATACGAGTATATAATCAACTTTTATTTCATTCAATTTCATAAAAAAGTAATTTCATTTTAAGTTTTTGTGAAGAATGAACCTTCCTACTTTTAACTAGGTTGGTCTGTTTATGATATATACCAATTAGTTTGTTGGACCATGGTTCTGGACTCCAATTCTTCAGAGTTGGTGGTACATTTGAACTGAGTTTAGTACGATCCTTGTTAGTTCCAAAGCCACGTTGAACTAATTCCAGGTCGGGTTCGCGGTAAAATAATTTTTGTTTATCAACTACAAACCTATTCATTTGGTATAATTCGAATTGTTTGCATCTTGTTCTTAGATTTGAACAATTGAAGTATCAATTGAATTGGAAGAGATGGGGCTTATTGGTCGGTATTTACCATCGGTATCAGTATCAACCGTGTTTGTGTGTTTACTATGGTATACGGTATCATCATTTACATCCCAATCAACCAAGTATATATTGATGGATTTTGATTTCCCGTTTTTTTTAAGTCAATTTCAATACTTATTCACGATTGTGCTATCCGGAATATTTATAGTGATAGCGAGACAATTCAGTGTATTGTTCAGTTGGTTACCATCAGGGGTAATTGATTCCAAGATACCCATAATTAATAAGAGTGTTTTATTGAAAGTTTTACCAATGGCATTGTTACAATTCTTGGGGAAATATTTTGGATTTCTAGCTACTTCTATTATACCATTACCAACAATATCCAGTATTCGAGCATTATCACCTTTAATAATTGTAAGTTGTTATAAAATTTTTTACAAAATTCAATTTCCCATTGTTACCTACATATCATTAATACCACTTTTGCTAGGGGTTATGATTATCTTATCGGCTGATGGTAAAAAGGAAAGTGAAGAAGAATATGAAGATCCATCAGCATTCACTATTATGTATATTCAAGGGTTGATATTCTGCTTTATATCTACAATAATTTTTGCGATCCAAAATATTTATGGTAAGAAGATTGTAACTTGGAACAAAAAGCTGCCAGAACAATTAGCATTGAATACTTTTACTAGTAAACCAGCATCATTACCAATTTATTCATCAAAACTACTTTATAACGATTTATCAACTTCAAATTTACAATTAAATGAAAAATTTAATCAACACATCAATTATCATGATAAGCAAGTTGAATCAGCATCTGTTCGACCAGATCGATTTCTTATAATATTTTATTGTTCGATAATTGGTTTTTTGTTCAGTTTTACTGGTTTTTTCTTTACTGAAATTGAAGATTTTCCTTGGTTTTATCTTTGGATTAACAAACATATGATTGCAATAATAGTTATTAACTGTTTATCCCATTTTTTTCAAACTTTACTATCATTTTATTTATTAGGACATTTACCAACATTATCATATTCAATAGCGTCTTTGTTAAAACGAATAGTTATTATCACTTTAAGTATGAGTATTGTTACAAACTCTACTTCAAAGTTACAAAAAATTACTGGTCAGCAAGTCTCTGGGCTAATTTTAATAACTATAGGGCTACTTTGTTATGATCGTTGGGGGTCAAGGTTGATACAGAAAGAATGAAAAAAAAAATTTTTGAAATTTCAAATTCTTCAAGTATAATTTCAAGTAATCACACAATTGATACAATCACAAATCATTGAATCACAAATGATAGAAAAACAAACGATAGAATTAAAATTTATAGATTCTACCAGTTACAAGCATTGTAACTTAAAGTTTTAATTAATATACTCCACCATTTGTAAGCGCTGTAGTTTATAATCTTAATTAGTATACTCCACCATTTGTAAGCGCTGTAGTTTATAATCTTAATTAGTATACTCCACCAGTTGTAAGTATTGAAATTTATAACTGATATCTTCTTCCAGTATTGGATTGATAGTTTACATAATACTCTACTCGTATCTATATCAATACAATTACTAAATTAGTTGTTTGGGGGCTAGAATGCCCAGTTGTAATCAAAATCAATCTATAATCAATAATATCAATTACAAATTCATTTCTAACCAACCACGCCCGTAATTCCCATGACTACCCGTGATTTTATCCGAAAATAACACCACAACTAGTATACTCTCGTATGGGTTGTAGAGAGCACCAACTCTGGAATATAGACTAAATCTAGGAGTTGTCGCCCTACAATAATACCCATACTTTGTACAATAATTCAAAAAAAACTTTTGAAAAGTTGACGACCATCGCTCTATTTATATTAAATCAAAGTGTCCGGGTAACTGGTGAATAGTTTTGGCGAGGTTTGATTTTTAGAAGGTATTGATTTTACAACCATCAAGTAATTAGTATTAACTTGGTGGGAAATGATGGTAATTGGGATTAATGGAGTTGCTTTATGGCTTAGTTTAGTGATGAGTGTGGTGTCTTATGGATTTACGGGCAAGTTTGGCCAAATTCCGTCAGAATTGAAGGAATTATATCAAGATAAGCAAATACATGTTTTGAATGGAGATAATTATCAATCAAGGTTTGACATTGAATTGTTCAAATATGATTTTGATCAAGAAAAGTATGGGCTGAAAACAATAGCTTTAGTCAATCAAGATTATACGTTTGAATTTCAAAATTTATCCATGGGTGTATACACATTAATAATAAACTCATATGATTTTCAATTGAATAATAATCGCTATACTATTAAAATTAAAGAAAATGATAGTGGTGAAGTTGAAGTTTTATCCATGGAAAATCCTTATGGATCAACAAAATTCAATGAATCTTCGATAATTTCCATTTCTAATCAATATCCATTGATTATTGATATAGTTCAACCATATCAATTTTATGAATTGGAATCAAACTCTTTAGTTGATATGCTCATGAATAGTCCATTTGGCTACATTTTCAAAAATAAATTTTTCACAATCATATTTTTTATCAGTATCGGAATTATGATTTTACCATATGTTGCGAATCTTGTTGCTCCTGGATTTGTCGATTCTTATAATGAAATCAAAGAGGAAATTAACCAAGAAAAACAACAGAAATTGAAAATTGTCAATCAAGATGAAATTGATAAGCAATTACACCAAAAATCTACAGTTTCTAATCCCAATTCGAATATACGAAAAAGAAAATCATAATTTATTGCAATATTCACTTTGCTTTATATTTTAACATTCAATTTAAATTTGACGATATAGAATCTACTGATATACCAAAATATCGTCCCAAGCACTGTAAAAATCCCACAAAATGATGCAAATAATGTATATCTATATTTGCTTCCATCTCCAATAATTGCTGCTGCCAATGGTATACCAAAAAGATTGGCTGAGCATACGAAAAAATACATCAAACCATATCTAGCTCCTAATACATTGACAGGAACAATTTGACCTAATGCCACGGGGGTTAAACTTAAGATTGAGGCTGAAAAAAATCCACAAATACCAGCAAAAGCATATAATACATTTAAATTATAACCAAATGGAATCCACATTAAAAAGATTGATAAAATTACTCCGATTAACATTAGTATCATTACATTAAAATGGCCAATTTTATCTGATAAATATCCTGGTAAGATTCGTCCTAATATACCAGTTGCATTAAATATAGTCAATAATAGATATGAAGAAGATTCTTCCATACCTTGAGCTATAGCATACGTAGGATAATAAGTCATAATTGATAATAGAGCTAACTCTGTAGCAAAATTACCCAATATTAAATATGAATATTTCAAATCTTTCAATACTGATAAGTCAAATATTTCTAACAACCCCAAATATTTGACATTTTTCTTATGATCGTCAGGAATTATCCTAACTCGAACTAATGAAATACATACAATCATACAGGACAAGCAAAAGAATCCAAGTATACGAATGGCCCAAGCATACCCCACAGATTCATACAATGACCTCAACATTAATGGAATTACAACCCCTCCTACAGAACCACCCATTGTAGCTAAACCTGTAGCTCTACCTCTCTTACATAAAAACCAATGGCTAACAACTCCAATTAAGGGTGTGATGCATAAAGCATTACCCAATCCAATACATATGGAAAATGCAAATACAAAATGCCATACTTTAGTACTAACTGCTGTACACATGAACCCAATAGTTTGTAAGATACATCCCAATACCAAAGGACGAAAAGCACCGTTTCTATCAAAATATGGCCCTACTACAACCCCAACAGCAAAACTTAAACACATATAAATTGAAAAAATCCAAGATATAGTTGATGTAGCCACTCCTTCTAATTGATGAACAGCAACATATGTCTGTATTGCACCGACCGAGTTAAGAGTACCAAAATTAGCTATAAGACCCAAGAATGAACCAAGTACGACGCTGTACGCTTTCCAACCTCCTTCTGGATATGTTCTTGAACTCAAGTCATTCTCATTATTACCTTGTTCTGGATTATTGGATTCATCACTACAGATCGTCGAAGCAAATCTAACTTCTGTCAATTCAATATTAGATGGATTCAAAACTTCTGTTGTAGCAACCATCGTAACCTCGTCAACGCTGTGCTGCTTAGTTATCAACTTATCAACTCATCAACTCATCGATTACTAATTTCTGAATTCTGGGGTTAATAATCACACATCCCAAAATGGTAATACTATGCGACCAGTACTAATTGTATGTATTAGGTTAATGAAAACTATAAACTCTTCCAGTATAATCACCAATTACTACTTTGATAGATCCATGGCACAAGTTTTCTTCAAGATCAACTTCATGTCGTTTAAAAATTTCAAAGGTAGTGATACTTCCATGTAGCAGGCTATTTAGGTTTAGATTTTTGATTTCTTGAAAAATCCAACCATTAGTTTGAGGAATAATTTCGTAAATTTTCAATTCCTTTCCCATTGCAACACCAAGTATCTCATTAGACCAATAAGCATGGTTATTTACCAAAACCAGGTTATTGTTATCAACTAAAGGATCATTAATCGTAGCAAAATTTGTACAAGTAATTTTTTTGGTCCCAAAATCAAAAGTTTCTGATAATATTAAATTCCCATTTATGGTGAAAATATTGAATACATAATTATCGTCCACATAATGAATTATACAAATATTACCAAAGTCATTTGATATTGAAATGAATGTATCAATTTGGTTTTTGGGAGGTTCAAATTTCCTTATAAATTTGAATCGAACGAGATCCCAAACAATTACATACCCGTCAATATCACAACTTATACCAATTTTGAAGCTTTTGCTGAATTTCATACATTTAATGCTACTAAAATGGCCTCTCAAAACTCCCTGATACTGTAAGCTTGCAGTCGGTTTAAGCAACATTTTCCAAACATTAATAGTTCCATTATCTCCTCCAGTTAAAAACATCTTATTACCTATTTGTAAAATGTATGTAATATTTGACAGTTGAAGATCATAAAATGTTGTTTGATTAATAATCAATGATTTACTCTCATTTCTAAAGTTAACTGGTTTTCGGATCAACAATCCATCCTCTGCCCCGATACATAATGGTCGTCCTATCCATTGCTTATTAGCTTTTGAACTAATTTCAAGTTTTTCAATGGGAGCTTTTAATTTAGATTCAAATATTATTTCAGGCTTATTTTCAAGATTATTCAAACTCAAATAGTTATTTGGTGAATTAAGAACCTCCTTGACAATATGAGGTTTTTCAAAAATCTTTAATGGTGTTTGTCCAAAATTATTTATCATTCCAATTATAGCCCGTTTTTCAACTTCATCATGGATATTATCCAAGTTGATTGCACCGTTATAAGAAACCGGATGAAATACATTTAATGCATTAATCGCCTCGATTCCATTTTGTTTGTATCCAAAAATTAGGTCTATCCATTGATTCAAATGTTTTGAAACATAAGGACTCTCTAATGCTTCTCGATTCTTTGCTATAAAAATATTCGGATCACCATTAGCCCAAGGTGGTAATTTGACATCATTTGCAATTTGACCACTTTGTAGCTTACCAAATTCAAAATTATTAGAGTTTGTCAAGAATTCTGGTAAATAAAAAAATTCGGGTGTTAACTCTCGAACATCTGTGGTTACATCTTGTGAAGCAGATTTCCATGCTCGTGCAACAGAGTTGAATAATCGATCCGCGTGGTCAAACTTACCGCCTTGTAACAACAAATATGAATGCACAAAAGGTTTTAATCGAATCAAATATGAAGTAACAATCATAGCAGATGAATAATGTGTACCATAGTGGCAAGGCGGAGCATTTTCATCTTGCAAGCTGGCAAATGCTTCGTATCTTTCTTTGAATTGTTGAGCTCTTGTTGCATTTTGAGCACCCATTGGTTTTGATAAATCACGAAACGTCTTAGGATCATTTAAATCTAAAGTTTTGCTTTCATAATCAGCAATAACCCAAGGAAATACTGGATATTGACTTAGATCATTGAATGTCCTTCCAGCTAAAGTATTGATTATCATCAAGTAATAAAAATTTGAAAGCTCACCCTGTTTCCATTTCTTAGTAGCATTCAAATGTACTACTGAACCAAATGCAGTATTAGAGAACGCCGATGCAAACCTGGATGCAAAGTATGATGGTCCATACATTTGTGAACTACTAAACAATTTTGTAGATATTTGTAAAGCTTGGGTTAATTCACTATCTAGACCATATCCGGAAACATGTGAAAATAATTTGTTATAAATAACATCTCTATTTTTGGAAGTCAAGCATGTAATCAAAATACTAGCACCATCACTAAAGAACATCTCCAATGCAATATCTCTTAAAAGAAATTGCCTTTTCGAAATAGTGCTTAACTTTTCAAGACTCCAATTCTTGCTCCTGTGCGTATTATTATCCTCTTTAAGTACATTACTTGATTGAGAATTAACTAACTGTAAGATAGGATCTCTTAAATGAGCTGGTGCATCTTTCACCTCAGCTACATTACCGTCTGGGCAATGGAAATAATTCTCAATTAAGTATAAGTGACTAGTCCCTAAGATCATCAAGCTCTCTATTGGAACTAATCCATTGATCTCGCTTACATTCCATAGTGCATTAATTTGGTCTCCCATAAACAAAGTTCGAATCACTTTACGGTTCCTATCTTCATTTATCATGCTATCCATCTCTTCAGTAGAACTTTCATCTTGAATGGGATCTTCTCCTTCTAAATCAACTGTCTCAGTCGATGTGCTACAATTCAAAGATTTGAGAGTTTCAATTGCCAATACCTCATAGTCCTCATGTCCCTCTAAAATTGTTGAATCAAGTGTTTCAAGCTCTCTAATTGGAACTGTGAAATTATAAGATAACTTTTCAGCCTCAGGTAGTTGATCTTCCGAGACTAGCCTTTTTCTCATTCTGTCTTTATTTTCAATAAAATCAAGTGTATAAGTTTGATTGTTATTCTCTCCGCTGGGGATTAACCTAAGTAATTCAATTTTAAGTTGGTTATAGCCAGACACAAAAAATCGAGAGTTTTCCTCGTTGTCCTGAATAACACGATTATAACTAATCACTTCATTGTGAAGTAATTGGCTCTTCAAAATTTCGCAGTCTCGCTCGAAACTTTTAATGTACACATTATCCATATCGCCTAACCTACCACCGTTGTGAAGAACCACACTTAACATATCTACTAAATTCAATTTTTCTGTCAGTCGATAATTACTAACTAGTAATTTGCTGTTTTTTATTATTTGCTTCGTTAGTGTAGAGTATTTTTTTAATCTCATGAGGGTTTCTTCATCATTCTTCGTTGTAAGGTTGCTCAATAATTCAATTATTAAATCTGTATCTGTCGATACCATCTCAGCAATGTGTCTCATGTCATGCTGATTCATCAAAGTCAAGGTTCTCAAAAAAGTGAAGGTATATTCGACGGTCTGTGCTTGTGTTGTATTAGAAAATTGCAAAAAAATACCAAGAAGTATATTGAACACTTCGGCCAACCTCCGCCTATCGAGAACCTCATTTTGAAAAATAGTAACTTGACGGTATAGTAACATTTTTAAAGTTTCATTCAAAACTGTACCATCCATTTGTGGATTTTCATAATACTCAGCTAACTTCAAAAATTTCAACACAATCAATTCACCTAAATAGGATTTTAATTTAAGTATTGAACTACTTTTGCTGAGTTCTATGCTTGCAAAAACGCAGGAAATAAAACTTTCTAAGTTTTCGCTATCAATAAAAAAATTCTTCTTCAAATAATTGTTCTGGTAGCAATGCAAAATGTTCATAATAGAATCTAAAAACCCTTTTTCATCAAAAATGAAATTCGATAAAAAGACAAATTCATTAACATGTGAAAATATCTTGGGAAATACCAAATCCAACATCATATTTTTGGTGAAGTCATTCAACTTGTTAAAAATAACCATAATTTGATTGCTAGGTAGTCTACTAATAATCATATCAGATACTACTTTCAACATTTTAGAATATGAATCCACGAACCTGCTATGTGTTTCATCGTCGGACCAGCGAAGCGTCAAACGCAAATAAGCAAGAAGTTCAAAAAAACCTTCAAGGAACTCTTTGGAAGTATAAAATTGATTTAACTGTGGAAATTTTTCAAATCCAATTTGGACTGATTCTGTATACTCATTAATGACATGTAATACATTCAATTTTAATTCTAAGTTATCATTTCTCTTCGATGCTATAGGCGATGAAGGGTTACTATTCAATAGTTGACCGCATTTCGAATTGAGTTTGTAGATAGAATTTAACATCAAATTGGTCAACAAAAGTAAAAATTCTGGCATCATGAGTTGCTTCGATTGAAAACTTTCATCTTGCAATACACCTATCAAGTCGTTGCACTCACTACCTGATTCTCCTGACAAAATACTATCAGCAGACTCAACTCCAAATGCAGCTAAAAAGATGTGGCTCAATATTCTGTCATTATCCCACCAATGTTTCAAAAATTGTGTCAAAATGTCAAGTCCATGACTCACTTGAAAGAATCGTTTTATTATATTTGATCCTAGAGATTTCAACAATTTGGTCAATAGCTTCAAACCATATAGTGTTACCTCGGGAATTTTTATTTTAAAAAGTAGTAATATCCAATGTATAGATATTGACCTCGAAAACTTCTTCAATGTTTTAATTGAAGAATTTGTATCACATAGTACTTTACTTAAAGATGAAAGAGCTACAACTCCGTACTTTGTTGAGCAATCATCGCTGTAAAGAGCAAATATTATGTACGTCGAGACGGCTCGAATAGTTTCTACGGAGGACTCCATTCTCAATATCGATAGCATGGTCCCTTCAACTTGATCTTCCAAGGATTCATGTGTGTTCGACACTAACTTTGGATTTTTTAAAAAGTGAACAAACCGTCGTAATAAGCGCAATCTCCTCAATTCTAATTTGTTGTAGTCCATAAATCTTGATGATTCTATGAGAATTTGGTAATGATACAACAAAAACTTAAATGAGTCGGTGCCAAAAAGTAAATCAAAGTTAAGAAGTAAAAATTGATAACATTGCTTATTACGAATCATCGAATCATGAGAGTGCACAAAGTTAAATCCATTTCGACTTAATAAAATATTCAAAATGTTCGAGCCGTAGCATCCTGTTGACTCTTCAATAAATTTATTTTTATTCAAATTGGGTAGTAAATTTAAGGTTAAACTTTTGTTGTAATTTTCTTTGTAATTAGTAAGTATGATAGCTAGTAGTCCGTAACCATTTAAATTTTCAAACTCTTTACACAATCGCCAATCCCCTTCGATTGCCAAAAATAGGATTGAAATTAAATTATATAGCATTGAGTCTCTCATCTCCACGTTAGTCACTTCCATTGATGTTTCTAAAAGCTTCAAAATAAGAGCAACCCCGCCAATGCAGTGCATTCCAGAATGTAATGATTCCGAGTTATGGAAAAGGTATGCTGGAAAAGAAAGAAACTGAACTTCTTGCGATGATTGATGCATTTTACGTTGATTTTCGAATGACTGAAAAAATTCATTATCATCAAATAGTATCATATCCTGTTTGATAGTTGAAAGTGAATTGACTATATTGGATTTATCCATAATTTTAGAATGCATATTTCTCTTCTTAGATTGATGAAAAGTGTCGGATATTATAGGGGAACTTGAAATTGAAAATTTTCCACTTCGCTTCTGCTTCACTCCTTTCAAATTAAATGGTTTACTTTCCAAGCCGTTTACTTCATGGCTAATAAACTTTTTTGTATCATGATTTTGCTCTCTCAATTCTGCAAATTTGATGCCCACATTTATTAAGCTTTTTGCATCAAGCTGATTTAACAAATTAACCAACTGTTCTTTATCTAGCTCTTTATGTTGCCAAGCAAAATCTAAACCCAAATTGTAAGCCAAGTTTACCCATTCCTGTGAGATATTTGTATTCAATATAGTCAAGTTTCGAACTAATAACTCGTCGCTTTCTTTAAAATTAACACTGTATTCTGATCCAATAGTAACCTTATTCCACAAATGCAACCCTTTTTGGATATCAGGACATGGTATTGATTCGCTATATTCACCGTTTATAAATAAGTTAAGATTGCAATAGGTATCATAGGTAAGTACAAAATGAGTATAACCTTGATTTTTGAAAAATTCACCATTCTTATAATTGGAGCTTTCATTTGTTGAGTCATTTTTCAATATCTGATTAAAAGTATATCTCATAGTTGATTGATTCAAATTATTTTTTAACTCGATCATGAACTGATTGTATGAAACCAACTGAATTTTCAAGGTTGTTAAAGTACTAACGTCATCACCATTAGAATTCGATATCGTGAAAAGAGTAAATGGTTTATCACTTTCTTTGGTACGCGGATTGATTTTGAACCAAGAATGTATTGTTAATTTTTTTTTCACTTCATTGCTAGTGAAAGGAAAACTTGTAATATTATTGAATAAGCAAAATTTGAAATGAGACGATGAAGCTTGTAGCAATGATTGGAACAATTCTAATATTATCAATTTTGAAGAAGATATGCTATCATTAAATAATGGGGTAATTAATTTTCTTAGATATTCAACATCAGTTCCAAGTTCCACGAATAATAGTAACAATCGAGCATATTGATCCAATATGGGGTTTTTAATAGGGTAGCTATTATTGGTATCAGTAATTACAATATCAATATCCTTGGCAATTGAAAGAAATTCATTCAATATAGTATGATGGAGCCTAATATTGAATAATCTAATTCGAAGATTATAAGAATCATTTAACAAACAAATCAAGATTTCCAATATAATCAATTTAAAATCATTATAGATACTGTCATCCAATTGATTCAATCTTTGAATCAATGCTTCATAATTTGAAAACTGAAGACTAGTACAATCTTGATTAATTCCAATTATTACATGATTTCTTATTATGTTGGCCAAAGTTTCAGGATCGACAATTGCTTCCACCAACTCAATTTGCCAATTGTTTAATAATTCTTGATTTAATTTATAGTTTGGAGCAACTGATTCACATAAGAATTGGATTATATCATGAGGTTCTTGATTACTGTTGCAACAAGTCGACATCTTAGTTTAATATAAACTACCCAATATCAACCGTTCTATAAATAGAACAAAGGAATCTGAAGAGGACTATCAGTTCGTTACTGTGCTTGTATATCCAATTGTATCGTGTAATGATAAGTAGTCACTTTATTTAATTTTTATCTTATATGAAAGCCTGTTTAAACAAACCTTACACACTTAAAGTGATTTTGGGTTTCACACGAACATTTAGTTTACTATTACTGATATAATCTACATTTATTATAGTATGACTTACCATGTCATTTACTAGTATTTAGACTCGATGAATGTCAAGAGCGATTCTTGGGTTTCAAATCTGTAATTTGAATATAATATCATTCGTTTTCATCTCATTTTAGTAGATTTATTTAGTTAATACTTTTAGGAACCGATCTTTTGTATTAGTCACTTAAATTTCATTACATTCACTAATATGATCAACATCGTTATCATTACTAGATTCAGCAAGTCTCGGAGACAACGTCATTTCCTGCCTCCCATTACTCTTTATTTGAAGTAACTTGTTATTATTGTTTTCTTTTGATATTAATCGTTGCTTTCTACTATTATTCATATTGATATCATGGTCAACTTCTTCATCTTCATTTTCATCGTCACTGTACAAGTTTACTTCTTCTTCGTGTTTAAATTGAGCTGTATCGATTGGGGTTCTCTTCAATGAACTTTTACAAGAATTGGAATTATTCTCATCTTCATTATCATCATCTTCATCATTATCATCATCATCAGCATCATCATCAGCGTCATTGGATTTTTCTAAATTTGAAAAATCATTCTGTTTTTGCTTTTGTTTTAATTCTTCAAATCTCCAATATGCTTTTAATTGATTTGATAAATTTTCTAATATAGTCCTTTTAACATCGAGTGAAGTTTTATAAGCTTCTCTACCGTTTTTAATTAATTCAACCAATTTCTCACCTCCTAATAATTCCTCATTATTACCACTTCTCCTTCTATAAAATAATAAATAAGCAGCCGGTGTAATTGTTTCTTCTGGTTTGATTGTAGTAACTCGGCTATCATTGAAATTATACCAACAATTATCACCAAAGCTCTTTGCCGCAGCTGTGTAATGCCCACCGCCTAATCCACCATAATGATTATCAACAGCAATCAAATCATAAATATTATTGTCCGAATCGGGATCAGCAATGTAATTACTAATATCCAATCCTTCTATTGGAAACTCAACTAACATATCAATTTTATCACTAAATGCCCTAGCACTATGGAATCTCTTCAAATGTATAGTTAGTATATCACCAGAGGACCAAAGTTGAATACTTTTAGTCGCTTGTTTATGTTCCTTACATCTAGGACAATACCATAAATCGTGCTCTCCTAGAATTTCGGGGGTGCTGAACATCTTAAGACAATCATATAATGAAACCTTCTGATTCCGTTGTCTCTCAAACTTGGCTTTACTCTTTTTGATCTCAAGATTTGCTATTGTAGGAGGAGAAATCCAAGTCTGGTTTTCCTCTTGAAAGAATTGACGGAAAATTTCTTGGTTCCAATTACACAATAAAATTGTATCCTTTCCAACAAGTCTTGGATCATTTGTTACAACTGGATTTTTGAGTGATGAATCTTGAATACTAACAGGTGAATTTTGACCCGAATTTTTAACTGAGTCGGGAACTGTTGGTGGTAATGAACAATCTGATGCAAGCTTATCATCCAATAGACTTTGCATTCGAGGTTCTTCATTTTCATCGTCAGACAGAGATAACCCTGGTTGCTCAATTGTATCTGATTTTAATTCTACACTATCAGCATTCTCATCTAGAACGAATCCCTCATCTGTAGATTTTTCACCTTCAGAATTCGGAGTAATTTCGTCTGCAACTCCACTACCAGCTGATATGGATTTGTTAGAAAAGTTTGGATAATGATAGTAATTTTTTTTCAATTCTGGTAATTTTTCTGATAAAGGTTTGAATTCTCGAAGGTTTGGTGGCCCATTTGGGATATGAATTACCCGATCAATGTTCTCTGTGTTGATTCTATTTTTGCCAAAGTGATTAGCACCGAATCTATGACGACTAGCGAGTTTGGAAGTTGAGTTATAATACTCAATAACAAATCCTAAATCTGCACTAGTATAAGGATTTGCAAGTGACACATCTGAATCATAACCATCACTCTCACTTTTACCACTTTCATTAACGTCATTCGCTGCAAGTATTTTTGGAAAATCATTTGGAGAATAAAAGTCTTTCGCAATGTAATTTGAATCTGACATCTTGACCCGGTTGTATTCCTCTTTTATGTTAGCTTTAGTCAATAACTGAATTAAATCTTCCAACTTCTTTCTGATTTTACCAAAACTACATAAATCTGACTCTTTATTCAACAGAACAAATAGAGGGATACCAAATAACTCAGATACATTATAAGATTTGTCTGAATCATCTACCGAATTCAAAACAGGTATTATGATATCTACATCTGGATCATGAGGAATGTAATAAACGTAGATGTCATCAGCTTCTCGAATAAGATCACTAACAGGAAGAAATTTATTTCTGTTGTAATCAAGTTGAAAATCAGTGTAAAAAAAACTCCTAAAAATTTCATAGAAGAAAAAATGATCTGGGTTAGCTTGGAAAAAATTTGAAATGTAGGTAACAAGCTGGGTGAAATTAGATGTTTTAGTTAATTCCACTTCTAGTTTTTGAATTCGTTGATCTCCAAGGATACCAGATTCAGATAAATCAACAATTGTAAAAGTGTGATACCATTTTTTATTTATTGGTAAAGGTAAGGTCAAATCGTTATATGGGTCAAAAGTTATTGAAGTTTTGGAACAAGTGGGGCAAACCAAAGTTGATTGATATAAGCCTGTAAATAAATCAACAATGACAGAGTCATTTCTGGACTTGTATTGATCCCAGCAAGTTTTAGCTAGTTTTGATATAGCACGAGGATCAGCTAGCTCGTCATCTTTCAATTCTGGCTTCTCCGAATAAGGTTTAACATGAATTCGATTTAAATCCTCGTGTAAAGCATCTAATAGCCAACTCAAAAGTTCTTGAGAATCTTGTTGCATATAACCAGAAAACATTGACGAATAGCGACCGATAGTGGATTTAAATTCTCGAGGAGCAATACTTGAAGATTTAGAAGGATCAACAATTTGTTTAAGCAATGATCCAAAAGAATTTGCCACATCACCGTGATAGCCTAAAGGATTCTTTGGGTTCAATTCTCGTTTATATAGATTGTAAAAAAAGAAATAACTTATTTCAGGAATGTGTAATAAGCATTGTAACGCCGAATTCATATAGCATGTATTACCCAAATTATTTAACCCCAAATTTGCATTCAAAACTAAATTTGAATATGCATTAAGATCTATTTGATCAATATAACTATCAACAGGAAACTTGGCATTAACACCCTTACCATCAATTAATTCTATGGCTAAGTGATATTGAACATTATTTACTCCATGAGAACTTAACGTGTCAGGTAATATATTACAATTTATCAATGATTTATTCTTAATCTCGAATAAAAATGTATTTAATAATATAATAAATGGTAATTCAGTAATATTTGGTGATTCAATAAACCAAACTCGAAATTGGAATGGTTGTTTTTTAGGTAATTTTAAACATTGAATTCTAATCTGATCCAATAAATCATAAAATGTGTTCATTCTAAACATAGTTAACAATTGAGGGCTAGTCTGATGAACTTGTTGTCGAGAATAATACGTGGAATGATTTTGTTTTTTACCTATTTGATGTAAATTGAATATTATAGGATACCTTTCAATTTCTAATAAACCAGTTCTTGAATTCTTGATTGAATGCCTTTTTATCGCATTGCCTTTAATTCCAAACCAATTGGTCAAATAATTGAATAATTCTGATATTACAGGAAATGTTTCGATAGGTTCCTGATTTATAGGATATAAATGACCATTGGCGTCAACTATACTCATACAATCCACTGGACCCAATTGACTTTTTAAATCTTCAAATGAATCTACTGATAAATTAAGAAATTCATCAAGATATTTCTTAGAAATAAAATACCATTCTTGATTATCACCATCTTTATTAACAAGTAAATCCCGAATCAATTTTCTTTTTTCCAACAAACTATCATTCAAATCCGACTGGGATTCTGAAGATGAGTCTGATGATGTCAATGAGCTTATAGTATTCCCATCTGACATAATCTTGATTTCTACTAAGTTTATTGACAATGGGAACCGTTTGATGGTGAAAAAATCAAAATTTTCGCAACCGGCTAAATTACTAGTATCTATGAAATTCTCTTATTCTATGTAAAATATATAGGAAGTAATGGACTTTCTATGGATATGACTGCCTGTCTCTATTTTTCTGGTGATTATTTCAAAATTCTAAAAAAACGGTATCATTAGCACTAAAATAAAAGGTAATTCATTAAATAAATCTAAATCGTCTTGCATTGACTCGATCAAAATTTAAACCAATCATTTGTTGAATGATTATTAAAGATATTTCGAGCTGTTATCTTAGACAGTAAAGAAAAAAGTTTGCTTTTTTGTTTTAAATGTAGTTATTCAAACAATAAATTGGTTTTTTGTTTTTTGTAATAACTCTTTGGCTCTGAAATTGGCTAGTTCAATGGAATTTTTAATCATATCTAAACTTATATCGCTTGAATTGTCACCATTAATTAGACTAAACTTCTTCAAGGTATCACCATCAGAAATTATTGAAATTTTTGATAAAATTGTCGATTCTTCAGCTTCGCCAGCTAAGTCGGCCAACAAGATTGGTTCTGATTGATCTTTACTATCAACATTAATTATCCCAAAATTTGATGATACACCAATATTATTTTTTAATTTCAATGGTGATAAGAATTCTTCATTCAAATCAATATGAAGATTAGCTGAATTATTACCAACCACTCCTCTTTTGGTAGTATTTCTACTTCTAACTGCAACTTTGGTTCCGCTAGAATGATCACTGATATATACTCGTGGTAATTTGGTCGATTTTAAAGCTTCAATCATAGATATATAACATAAATCATTCAAACTTGATGTTGATGTTTGTTTTGAAAACACCTTTATATATGATAGCAACACATAAGAGTAAGATTTATTTGTGGATCTGTTAAGCAATTCAAACTCACGATCTTCAGGATAAAATATTTTCACATCCTCTTCTTCTAAAACTGAAATACCTAAATCGTTGATTTTCAATGATTCATGAGGTAATACTTTAGTATGTAATATAGTTTCATATAAATTTTGTGATAAAATCATTTCTTCATCAGTTGGAGCTCCTGATCTCCCTCGTAAAATATCAATCACTGGATATATTGATGTATATTGATTCAAGTTTGCTTCGTCTTCAATTATTCCCATTGTTATGGTATTTATTATTGTTGTTGATCCAGCTTTAATAATCGATGATCCAATTACTTTATTAGCTAAATTTATTAATGTATTTGATTCTGGTGCAATTTCAATTTGATTAAATTCAGTAAAATTTCGTAAATTTGGTCTTATTCCTACCGTCAAATGACGTTTCAAAGATATATCAGGGGCTATTCTCGCCAAAACTTCAGGTGTAAATTGAATTTGCTTGAGTTCAGTCATGTTGTAAACAATATACAATTATATGGTTCAATAACTTTCAAGATGCCTTTAAAACTTTTTGTGCTGCGATTTTTTGACGATGATGGGATTCGAAGTCAAGGTGACATACAGTTAGCTCAATATTTCAAATAAAGAAAAACAAACGAAAGTGTGATAAGCCACATACTGCTAGTTATAAAACTATTTTACTAGCTTTGACCTGCAATTCTGGAATTATCGGTACTTTGATTAGCTTTTTGTCATTATTCTTGATGACATGAAATCTTTCACTATTCGTCATCTAATATGGCTCAAGAAATAGACTAAGTTGAAAATCAAACTAATTATATCAAGTTATCGTTTAATGTTTTATACTTTTCTTTATTTAATACTTGGTTAAATTTTTAAAAATTTTGCAAAATTTTGGATATAACCAAACTGTTTGCTATTTTTTGAGTGGTACTTAGGGGTTGAACGAGTGAATCTTTAATGGATTGCCATTTACATAATACTTTTGAAAAAATAGTCAATGAGGATCAGAGGTTTTACATTGCAAAAGTTACAGTTTTCAAGTTACCCATAATATATTTGAGATCACCAATGTTGATTGATATGATTAAACTGAAGAATTTTTCTGCCAAATTTTTGGATTGAAATATGGCCATGTTATAAATCAGTTTAGTTTATATCCAAATATACTTTTGTTATCTGAGCTACAAGTTTAAATGTCTTCAATTTGTAATAAATGCCAGCAAAAATTTTACCGATATCTAAATTGATCAACATCAAGTACCAAATAATTGGTAAATGAAATGACCTAGAGTTGAGAATTTACTTAGTAGAGATAAAATTTACATGACATAGAATGTAGCATCACAAAACAAATTGAATTTACTGGAAGTTTTCGAATGTGATTATTTAACGTTAGAACTGCAACAATATTTTCTCTGAAAAGGGTTGGTTCAATTTAACTAGTTCCACTAAAGATATCATTTTTTATGACAAAATGTTACATTTTAGTTAAGAAATTTGTTTTCGTTACAAATCCTAGTTACAATTTTTTCAACTGGGAACAACATGAATATATAAAAAAATAGTAATAATAATTTTAAGTGATTTTTGTAGTAATAGAGACCAGGCGAGTATTAATAATGTCCCATCGTATCTACAATTGTTTACTAGAAAATTAACCATGAATTGATTACCAATTAAAAAGAAGTTGATGTTTGAGATAGCACTTAGGTAAATAATAATTCAAAGAGTATAGTTGTTGATTAAATAGGTGAATATGAAATATTGGTGTAAAGTGTCTTTAGAATCTATAGGGTGTACAATATATATAATGTCCACACATATAATTCATTTGTCAAAAAAAGTTTCTTGATATTTTCAACATGCATTTTCTTTCTTGTATGACTACCACATGATAATGGTATCAACGCATCAAAAACGAATATTTAACTATACCAAGTGTAAATGAAGATCATGTAATAATCTAAAGGCTACCAGGAAATGGCCGCACAGAGTGCGGCCATTTCCTGAAGAACATGTTAATAACAAAACATTCATGTTTGAAACGGTTTACAATAATCAAATTATATGTTAATGCAAATACCACCAGCAAACACTATAAAAACTATAAATATAAACATAAACATTAACACTATATACATTATTTAAATACTAACCAATCATCGTTGTACAAAAAGTTGACTTTTATTTGGTGTACCCCAGATGAGTCATCCAAACTAACAATCATAATTACATAATCAACTATTGCCAGCTCATTAATTACATAATCAATTACTGGTAATGTTGGTATTCATAATTACATAATCAATTACTGGTAATTGGTATTTATAATTACATAATCAATCATTGACTTTTTTTTTTTTTAATTATATTAATTTTTATCCAATAGATTATTATTCATTACCCAATATATTACCTAATAAATAATTACTTGATTGGGAAGTGGTTTATAAATTTTTTATTAAATTAAATTTTTTTTTTATTTTTTTTTTTTTATTTTTTTTTTATTGTTTGATTTTTTTCGCCGTTACCGGGGATAAGTGATTTATTTTTTTTTGATTCGATAAGACATCACATGTGGTTATCATCCAATCAAAATTGATATAGATGTCATAGACAAATTAAGTACCTAAAAAAACAAGTTTTTTATAATCGGATGATACCGATACAATGATAACCGAGTTGAACATTATATAAAAACCAACAATATAATACTGTAGTTAATGATAATGATATTGAAATATATATAGATATATATATATATATATATATAGTATATATATTGTTTTAATTGTAATATTTTTCTGATTATTATTAGTGATGAGATTAGATTAATTAATATTTTAGTTTTCTGGTAACAAATATTATTTTATTCCCCACTCTCTATCTTTAACCACTAAATTTTCATCAATTAATTATTTCCATTTATCCTTATCTTTTATAACTTAAACAATTCCTGGTTAAAATTTTTTTCTCTTCATCAAGCAAAGGTATGTATAATAATCATGATGATGCAAATACAATAATAATAATAATATAATAATAATAATAATATAAACTATATTAAACTATTAAACTATCATAAATATGATAGTTTATCATATTAGTATAAGATTGAATGAATGGTTATGCTTTTTTGTATAATGGGTCATAATATATGAATAATAATTCATATATTATGATTGATTGATGATTGATAATTCATGGTTTATGATTGATGGGCTTATTTTGACGATTTTTGGTTTTCCTTTATTCACTAATTCTAGCCATCAAAACTTGAAAATGTCATTCATCAAAGCCGGTTTAAACTGGGTCTAAACTGGGTCTACTGGGTCTACTAGGTCTACTAAGTCTAAATTGGATCTACTGGGTCTACTGGGTCTAAACTGGGTCTACTAGGTCTAAATTGGATCTACTGGGTCTACTAGGTCTACTAAATCTACTGGGTCTGTTAGATCTACTAGATCTCTGTTGTTTTACCAAATCTTCAATCCGCTGCCAAAATCAACATTTTTAAGTTGAACTTTTGTTTTTCACATAAGTCGTAAATCTTTGTAAATCTAGTTTTCAAGTTTTCCAGACCTTATTTTTTTTGAGTTTGCAATACAATAATTCTATATTAGACCTTTAATATTGATTTTTTTGGTTCTATTACTAACGATTTAGTTATGACTTCTTATTTACCTCAAGAAGAATTCAAAACTTCGATTTATAATTATGATGTGACACCAGAAAATAAATCTTGGGCTTGTACGTTACCAGTAAAACAAGGTTTATATGACCCTGAACTTGAAAAAGATGCTTGTGGTGTTGGGTTTACTTGTCATTTAAAAGGTTTACCATCTCATAAAATAGTTTCCGATTGTAGGAATTTATTATGTAATATGACCCATAGAGGTGGTGAATTAAATCCAAAAGATGGTGATGGTGCTGGGTTATTATGTTCTATACCTCATAAATTTTTCACACGAGAATTTCAATTTCATTGTGGTGTTAAATTACCAAAACCTGGTCAATATTCTGTCGGTAATGTCTTTTTCAAGAAAGATGATGAAATTTTTGAAAAATCTAAATCAACTTTTGAAACTATCGCAAAATCTTTAGATTTAAAAGTATTGGGATGGAGAAAAGTACCTCATGATTCATCCATTTTGGGTCCCGCATCCTTGTCTAGGGAACCATTAATTTTACAACCAGCAATAATTTTAAAATCTTTAGAATTTGAAGATATTTCTGAAGAAGAATACGAAAAAAATTATAAACAAGATTTCGAAAAAAAATTATTTATTTTAAGAAAACAATCGTCTCATCAGATTGGATTACACAATTGGTTTTACATTTGTTCTTTATCCTCAAAAACTATAGTTTATAAAGGTCAATTGGCTCCAAATCAAGTTTATGCTTACTACCATGATTTAGTAAATGCCGATTTTGAAGCCCATTTTGCATTAGTGCATTCAAGATTCTCTACAAATACTTTTCCTTCTTGGGATAGAGCTCAACCTTTAAGATTAGCTGCTCATAATGGTGAAATAAATACATTAAGAGGAAATAAAAATTGGATGAGAGCCAAAGAAGGGGTCATGAGTTCTAAATTGTTTGGTGACGATTTAGATAAATTGTTTCCTATTATTGAAGAAGGTGGTTCCGATTCTGCTGCTTTCGATAATGTTTTAGAATTGTTAGTCTTAAATGGTGTATTATCATTACCAGAAGCTGTTATGTTGATGATTCCTGAAGCATGGCAAAATGATGAGCATATTGACCCAAAAAAGAGGGCATTTTATGAATGGGCTGCATGTTTGATGGAACCTTGGGATGGGCCAGCTTTATTCACATTTGCTGATGATAGATATTGTGGTGCTAATTTAGATCGTAATGGTTTAAGACCATGTCGTTATTATATTACTGATGATGACAGAATGATCTGTGCCTCTGAAGTTGGGGTTATTGATGTTGATACTTCGAGGGTCTTGACTAAAGGTAGATTACAGCCTGGTAGAATGTTGTTAGTTGACACAAAAGAAGGTAGAATTGTTGATGACCGTGAATTGAAATCAAACGTTGCCTCTAGATTTGATTTCAAGTCTTGGACTTTAGCTAATATTATTCATATGGAAGATTTAACTGAAAAATTGGAATCAAGAAATGTTAACCTTGTACCAGCTGCTACCAATTCTACAATTTCTGTACAAGCTGATCCAAGATTGATTGCGTTTGGTTATTCACATGAACAGATTTCGTTAATTCTTGCACCTATGAGTGAAGGAAATGAAGCTTTAGGTTCTATGGGTAATGATAATGCTTTAGCTTGTATTTCAGATCAACCAAGATTGCTATATGATTATTTTAAACAATTATTTGCTCAAGTTACCAATCCACCAATTGATCCAATTAGAGAAAAAATTGTCATGTCATTAGAATGTTATGTTGGTCCTCAAGGTAACTTATTAGAAATGAAACCTGACCAATGTAACAGATTATTATTAAAATCACCAATATTAACAAATTCAGAATTGATTGCAATCAAAAACATTGAAAAAGTCTATCCAAAATGGTCTGTCGCTGAAATTGATATTACTTTCGAAAGATCAGAAGGTATTCAAGGTTATATTAATACAATTGATGAAATTTGTGAATTAGCTTCTAAAGCTATTGCTAACAATAATCAAGTTCTTATTTTAACTGATATTGCAACCTCAGCTACTAGATTGCCTATTTCTGCAATGATCGCAGTTGGTGCCGTTCATCACCATTTAGTTAGACAAAAACAACGTTCTAAAGTTGCTTTAATTATTGAAACAGCTGAAGCAAGAGAAGTTCACCATGCCTGTTGCTTAGTGGGTTATGGTGTTGACGGTATCAATCCTTATTTGGCTATTGAAACCTTAGTTAGAATGAAAGAAGAAGGTTTATTGAGCAACGAAAAATTAACCAAAGAATCAGTTATTACCAATTATAGAAAAGCTATTGATGCTGGTATCCTTAAAGTTATGTCTAAAATGGGTATTTCGACTTTGGCATCTTATAAAGGTGCTCAAATTTTTGAAGCTTTAGGTGTTGACAATTCAGTTGTTGATAGGTGTTTTGCAGGTACAGCATCTCGTATTAAGGGTGTAACATTTGAATATATTGCTCAAGATGCTTTCACTATGCACGAAAGAGGTTTTCCTTGCAGAGAAACAATTAAACCTATTGGTTTACCAGAAACTGGTGAATATAACTGGAGAGATGGTGGTGAGGCACATATTAACGACCCAGCTGCCATTGCTTCCATGCAAGATGCTGTTAAAAACAAAAACGAGAAAGCCTTTGAAGCTTACTCTAAGAAGGAATACGAAGCCATTAAAAATTGTACTTTAAGAGGTTTATTAGACTTTGATTATGAAAATTCGAACGCAGTTCCAATTGATCAAGTTGAACCATGGACCGAAATTGTTCGTAGATTTTTCACAGGTGCTATGTCTTATGGTTCTATTTCCATGGAAGCACATTCTACTTTAGCTGTTGCAATGAATAGATTAGGTGGTAAATCCAATACAGGAGAAGGTGGTGAAGATTCGGCTAGATCTATTGTCAATGAAAATGGTGATACCATGAGATCTGCCATTAAACAAATTGCTTCTGGTAGATTTGGTGTTACATCTTATTATTTGGCTGATGCGGACGAATTACAAATTAAAATGGCTCAAGGTGCAAAACCAGGTGAGGGTGGTGAGTTGCCAGGTCATAAGGTTTCTGAACAGATTGGTAAAACCAGACATTCAACTCCAGGTGTTGGTTTAATCTCCCCCCCACCTCATCATGATATTTACTCAATTGAAGATTTGAAGCAATTATTATATGATTTGAAATGTGCTAATCCAAGAGCCAGAACTTCAGTTAAATTGGTTTCTGAAGTTGGTGTTGGTATTGTTGCTGCTGGTGTAGCTAAGGCTGGATCCGAAAACATTTTAGTTTCTGGTGGTGATGGTGGTACAGGTGCAGCTAAATGGACTTCCATTAAACATGCTGGTTTACCATGGGAATTAGGTTTAGCAGAATCTCATCAAACTTTAGTTTTGAATGATTTAAGAGGTAGAGTCATTTTACAAACTGATGGTCAATTGAGAACTGGTAGAGATATTGCCATTGCATGTTTATTAGGTGCTGAAGAATGGGGTTTTGCAACTACTCCATTAATTGCTTTAGGTTGTATTCTTATGAGACGTTGTGAAACCAATGCTTGCCCAGTTGGTATTGCTACCCAAGATCCTGAATTAAGAAAGAAATTTCAAGGGACTCCAGAAAACGTTATCAATTTCTTCTATTATCTTGCTCAAGAATTGAGAGGTATTATGGCTCAGCTTGGTTTTAGAACCATCAATGAAATGGTTGGTAAAACCGAAAAATTGAAAGTTAGAGATGATTTAAGAAACACAAAGAATGCAAACATTGATTTATCTCCAATTTTAACTCCTGCTCATACAATCAGACCAGGTGTTCCAACCTACTGTGTTAGAAAACAAGACCACAAATTACATGTTAGATTAGATAACAAATTGATTGATGAAGCTGAATTAACTTTAGCTAAAGGCTTACCAGTGACTATCGAATGTGATGTCGTCAACACAGATAGATCTTTAGGTACTACCTTATCTTATAGAGTATCCAAGATCTTTGGAGAGCAAGGTTTACCTCATGATACTATTCATGTGAACGCTAAAGGTTCAGCAGGTCAATCATTTGGTGCATTTTTAGCTCCTGGTATTACCCTTGAGTTAGAAGGTGATTCTAACGATTACATCGGTAAAGGTTTATCTGGTGGTAGAATTATTGTTTATCCACCACAAGATTCCCAATTCAATGCGGAAGATCAAATTATTGTTGGTAATACTGCCTTCTTTGGTGCAACTTCTGGTTCCGCTTTTATTAGAGGTATTGGTGCTGAAAGATTTGCTGTTAGAAACTCTGGTGCCCAAATTGTTATTGAAGGTACTGGTGACCATGGGTGTGAATACATGTCCGGTGGTAGAGTTGTCGTTTTGGGTTTGACTGGTAGAAATTTTGCTGCTGGTATGTGTGGTGGTATTGCATATGTCTTAGATATCGCTCAAGATTTCAACAAAAAAGTCAATACGCAAACTTGTGAATTGTCTCAAGTTACAGAACCTTCTGAAATTGCTTTCTTAAGAGGTTTGATTGAGGACCATAGACATTATACTGGATCAGAAGTCGCTGATAGAATTTTGCGTGATTTTAACAGAATTTTACCAAGATTCGTTAAAGTTTTGCCTTTTGATTATAAGAAAGTTTTAGAGAAAGAAAAGAAGAAATTAGAAGAGGCTAAAAAGAATGAAGTCTCAAGCTTCTTAAAATCTTTCAAAGAAGATCCCGAAGCAGATGCAACTAATGGAGAAGCTTTAAAAATCAAGCAAGGTCATGTTCACAGATCTGGTAAAGTGTCCATTCAAAAGGAACCAAAAGTATTGGATGTAGAAGATACTATCTTGGATATTGAAAATGAAAAGAAAGCTCCTGTTAAAATTGATAAAGCTAAAGGATTCATGAAATATAAAAGAAGAAATGAGAAATATAGAGATGCTAAAGATAGAACAAAAGATTGGAATGAAATGACATCTAGATTAACCAAGGAAGAATTGAAATACGAAACTGCTAGATGTATGGATTGTGGTGTTCCATTCTGTACTTCTGATACCGGTTGTCCAATTTCCAATGTTATTCCAAAATGGAATGAATTGGTTTTCAAGGATAGATGGTTTGATGCCTTGCAAAGATTATTGATGACCAACAATTTCCCTGAATTCACTGGTAGAATTTGTCCAGCTCCTTGTAACGGTGCTTGTGTTTTGGGTATTAACGAAGATCCAGTTAATATCAAATCAGTTGAATGTGCCATCATTGATCATGGGTTTGAACAAGGTTGGATTAAACCAAATCCTCCAACGCACAGAACTGGTAAATCAATTGTTATTATTGGTTCTGGTCCAGCAGGTTTAGCTGCAGCAGATCAATTAAACAAAGCGGGACATTATGTTACTGTTTACGAAAGAAGTGACAGACCTGGTGGTCTTTTAATGTATGGTATTCCTAATATGAAATTAGACAAGAAAATTGTTAAAAGAAGAACTGATTTGTTAGCTGCTGAAGGTGTTGAATTTATTTGTAACACCAACGTTGGTGAAGACATCACTGTCGAAGAGTTAAGAGCTGCAAATGATGCAGTAATTTTTGCTGTTGGTTCTACAATTCCAAGAGACTTGAAAATTCCTGGAAGAGAATTGAAAAATATTGATTTTGCTATGAACTTATTACATCCAAATACTCAAGCATTATTAGATGGAAACTTGGAAGCAATCAGAAAAACTCTTGTTGATAAAAACGTTATTGTTATTGGAGGTGGTGATACTGGTAATGATTGTTTAGGTACATCAACTAGACATGGTGCTAAATCTGTTACTAACTTTGAATTATTACCAACTCCTCCAGCCACCAGACCAAAAGATAATCCATGGCCTCAATGGCCAAGAATCTTTAGAGTTGACTATGGTCATTCTGAAGTTGCTGCCCATTATGGTAAAGATCCTAGAGAATATTCTATTTTATCTAAAGAATTTATTGATGATGGAGAAGGTAATGTGAAAGGAATCAAAACTGTCAGAGTTGAATGGAAACGTTCCGATTCTGGAGCTTGGCAAATGGCTGAAGTTCCTGGATCTGAGGAATTTTTCCCAGCTGACGTTGTTTTATTATCCATGGGTTTCATTGGTCCAGATGCTGATAAATTAGAAGTGACTAAGACCAAGAGAGGTACAATTTCAACTCAAGAACCAAATTCTTATAGAGTTGAAGACAATTTATTTACTGCTGGTGATTGTAGAAGAGGTCAATCATTAGTTGTTTGGGGTATACAAGAAGGTAGACAATGTGCCAGAGAAGTTGACCAATATTTGATGGGTAGCACCAGATTACCAGGTAATGGTTCAATTGAACAAAGAAATTATAGTTTATTGGAAGAATATGCAGAAAAAGTTTAATTAGATTTTCAATTCTGATCCAATAATTCGTTCATTCATTTCTATCCTTCATGGACAATTTTTTATTGAAGTTTGAGGTAGACTTCAATAAATTTTTTTTAAAAAAACTAAATAACTTTGTAATTTATAATAGAAAAATGATTTATTATATTAAACATTATATGTAGAAGAATGGATTTTGATAATGAGTGAAAACTCATTATTTCAAAAAAACAATAGTAGTGATATCCATTGAGTTTAAGAACAGAAGTTGTTACCATTTTTTCATTTTGTAATTTGATAATCTAAACATTGAAGAATGGTTCAAAGTATTCAATACTTATTGTTTATACATCCAGATGATTTGAGTATCAATTCAAAGTTATTTTTCACTATTAATGTTCTTTTGAGATTAAGGATGTCGATGAAGCGCATTTATCAACTATTGGATTGTACTATGTTGAATATTCTGCAAATTGAAACTTATTCAGTCGCTTGTTAAAATAATTTCACTCATCAATTACCATTCAAGGAGACAGTTGTCTTTTGACCTCCAATATTGAGCTAGTATAGAAAGTTGTATTTTGAAGAAGAACCCATTGGAGGTAAAAATGAGCAAGGGTTCATTCATCGCCTCTAAACTAAAACCGATCAGTATTGACTTGTAAGGTAAGGCCACAGGGTTAACACCAAGATGGGCATGTGGTTTGTTTGATGTCAATTCAATTCAAAACCGATCAAACTGACTTGTACTTATATTTCAAACGGTTCAAATCATCGACGTCTTTTTTCATCTGATTGTACCAATAACCTAAGCAGTTGATGATAACGAAATCAATCGAAGAAACGGCAAGCGAGTAATTACCATTGATTATAAATGTCAATATAATCAATTGAATTAAACCATTAGTAGCTAGCAAATACCGTCTATACAAAGTGTATTTCAATTGAAACCAAGAGCAAGTTATTGACAAAACGTTCAAACAATTTGGTATGGATTGAAACATATAACAAAATAGGATGATTTCCACAATAAATAGCCAACTTAAAATCTTACTGTATAACTTGAAATTGTAGTCGTTCAAATCAGTGAATTCATTGATAATATCAACTTGATCATCAGTATCTATTAGTTGTTCTACCAATTTCTTATCAATATTTCTTAATCTAGACATGAATTCATACAACTAATTCAACAACAAACTCGATTTGAAGAAATCAAAATTTCATTCAAAATCAACAATTTTTCAAAAGATACCAGTATAGCAAATGGATAAAACACAAACGTCAGTTGGAAGCAACTAAACTAAACGTAAACAAAGATTTGAAGACAGACAATCTTGTCGTTTCTGGGTTTTTAGGAAGTTGAAACTGAGTTTAGTTATGAAAGACAAGTTGTGACAATATTGTCTTTATTACTACACGAAATATCAAACACTCTAGTACCGCACTCTACTGCGACTTATCTCTATCGTCGTACTAGGCCAATACCAAATTGAGCTTTTTAGATAACACCCAAGAACTCTTTATTGGATTGTATTAGATACAAAATATGAACACTTTATTGAATTGTATCAGACACATAACATAAACACTTTATTGGATTGTATCAGAATTTTACTCATATTTGTATTGATGTAGGATTGGTATTAACATCATGGTTTTTACCAACTTCAAGTTTGGTTTAACTAGCATAGACCATAGATCAAGATAATAAACGATAGACCAAGATAATAGACAATAGACCGTAGAACATGGGTCATTGTGACTTGTAACCATAGATTTTAGACCTATGGTAATTGGACCAGATAATTGAAGTAAAGGATAAAATCTAGAATAGAGAAGTATATAAGTATATGATATACAGAATTATCATCCAGTGTTTACTATTATACAATTATAAATTCGATCTATAACCCGATTTTGGATAATCATCAGTTTCAACTGGTTCATACCCTCGATAGTTGGATTGGGGGAAATAAGCTTGTTGAGGTTGATTATGAGTAGTGTCGTGAAGGTTTGGTTGAGGTTGATTATATTGTTGACTCATGTACATCATGTTTTGTTGACGATGATGAGGAGGATACATATTATAATTTTCATACGGATGAACCTTCTCGGGATTGACGGGGATTTGTTGTTGATAGCTTTGACTTTTGGAACCTCGACAGCAACAAGTGAAACATGAGCAACAGGCTTCACCACAGGCTAAACCATAGAAACAACAACGAAATATTGTAGTTAAGATCCACAAAACAATTAATGATGCCAATACTATCCCCACTATAGCGATTACTTTGCAAGCAGTATTGGCCATACAAGTATTCCAGCTTTTGAATGACTCACCAGTAGATTTAACATTCTGAAACACATCTCGAGTAACAAACATAGTTGTGATGATGAGTATATTAGATATATTCAGATAGATAGACTCTCCTTAGATACAGATAGATAAACTCTCGTTAGATACAGATAGATAAACTCTCCTTAGATACAGATAATTAAACTCTCCTTAGATACAGATAGATAGACCTCCTTACTATATCAAAGGTATAGATAGATAGACTTCCTTAGTATATTAGAGATATACAGATAGATAGAGTCTCCTTATTATATAAATGATAGTAAAAACGGCGTAGTTAAAATCAAGCTAAATTTAGAAAAAAATTAACCTGGCTATGGCTGAACTTGAAACTGAAAGAAAAAAAGAAACCAAGAAAAGAAAAAAAGAAAGTAAGTAAGAAAGTAAGTAAGTAAGTAAGTAAGTAAGAAAGTAAGTAAATAAGAAAGAAACTTACATGTAGTCAGTTTAGTAAACAGTATGAGTATAGCGCAAGATAGTATATTAATTAATATTTTTAAACATCAACATTATTAGTATGACGGGTACAATAAAAAAAAAAATAAAATAAAATAAAAGACAAACTAAAACATGGGGAAGTCATAGCGGATATTTTTCATTGGATATTATTAATAGTAGATAGTCATACATATATTTCCTGCTTAATTGTAGATATCCAAAGTCATTGAAAAATAAATTGATGGTTATCTGCCAGGCTGTACGCGATTTATTGACAGGTACCAAAAGTGGAGAAAATGATTAATAGTGAAACTAGTGAATAGAATAGATAGTGAATAGAGAATAGTGAATGGATTAATAGTTAATAGAATTGAATAAAAAAAAGATTAATAGTATAGATTATAATAACTAGTTTACTTAGTAACTAGATACAAAGTATTAGTATTCTGGTTTGATTAGGTTGTGTATAATTTTTGTGTGCTTTATGATTGGTGTTGTACCTTTCTCAGTCTTAATTAATTGTTGCATATTGTTTTTGTTGTACTTATATTTATACTTGATACTCAGTAACGTCTTCTTAATACCAATTGTCTTACATGTAGTTTATTCACTCATACTATTATAAACATCATACTACATAACACTACTATAATACATTACCTCATAATACTATAGATGATTTTATACATCATACTACTATACAATCCCTCATACTATGATTCTATTATACATCATACTACTATACAATCCCTCATACTATGATTCTATTATACATCATACTACTATACAATCCCTCATACTATGATTCTATTATACATCATACTACTATACAATCCCTCATACTATGATTCTATTATACATCATACTACTATACAATCCCTCATACTATGATTCTATTATACATCATACTACTATACAATCCCTCATACTATGATTCTATTATACATCATACTACTATACATCACTCCCTCATACTACTATTGTGTCTATTTACTATTCTTGTTTTTAGCTTCTGTGTATTATCTTTATGTGTATTAATTTTCTATGTACTATCTTTCAGTCTACTTTCAGTTTAATTTCTGGTTATTATCTTTCAGTTTACTTTCTGGTTACTTTCTGTTTACTTTCTGTTTACTTGTCTATCATGGTTTATGGGTATGACATTTTTAAATTGATTGTATAATTACAGAATTAAAAAAAATTACACTATATTTATTTGCATTACATTTTTTCTCTAATTTACATAATAAATCATATAAGGCATCTAATGCTTGGTTATTATATTTTTCAATTCATTTTGGTACTTAATTGCCTTTAACAAATTGCCTTTGGTTTGTATGGCCCATGGTAAAAGACGGCAAATCAAGGTCGTGTCAATGAAAATTTTACCTATATAAGATAAACCATAACCAATTTAACCTGAAATCTATATATATATAATAATAGATCAATTATATCCCAGATCGAGTATAGCAGCATGTCTTATGAGAAATTAGATTTACAACCATTCTTTGATAAGATTGATGAATTAAAACCAAAATTTTTTCAACGATTACAAAAGGCAATTGCAATTCCATCAGTTTCTGCTGATGAAACTTTAAGACCTAAAGTTGTTGAAATGGCTAATTTCTTAGTTGATGAATTGAAAAATTTAAACTTTTATGATATTCAATTAAAAGATTTAGGTATTCAACCTGAACCAGTAATTGATAAAAATTTAAAATTACCTCCAATTGTATTGGCAAGATTTGGTAATGATGATTCTAAAAAAACAGTTTTAGTATATGGTCATTACGATGTTCAACCAGCTTTGAAAGAAGACGGTTGGGATACTGATCCTTTTGAAATGTATCATGATCAAGTTAACGATATCTTATATGGTAGAGGTACTACTGATGATAAAGGCCCAGTTTTAGGTTGGTTAAATGTTATTGAAGCTCATAATGAATTAGGTTGGGAATTACCAGTGAATTTAGTTGTTTGCTTTGAAGGTATGGAAGAATCAGGTTCTTTAGGTTTAGAATCTTTAGTTGCTCAAGAAGCAAATCAATATTTTGCTAAAGTTGATCAAGTAACTATATCAGATAATTATTGGTTGGGTACCACTAAACCAGTATTAACTTATGGGTTAAGAGGATGTAATTATTATCAAATTATTGTCGAAGGTCCAGGAGCTGATTTACATTCTGGAATTTTTGGTGGTATTGTTGCTGAACCAATGACTGATTTAATTCACTTGATGTCAACTTTAGTTGATCAACAAGGTAAAATTCAAATTCCAGGAGTTTATGAAATGGTAGCTCCTTTAACTGATAAAGAAGATAAATTGTATGATAATATCGAATTTTCAGTTGAAGAATTGAATAGTGCTTCAGGATCACAAACTTGTTTACATGATAATAAAAAAGATATTTTAAAACATAGATGGAGATATCCAAGTTTATCATTACATGGTATTGAAGGAGCATTTTCTGGTGCTGGGGCTAAAACTGTTATTCCAGCAAAAGTTGTTGGAAAATTTTCAATTAGAACTGTACCTGATATTGATTCTAAAAAATTGGATGAATTAGTTTTCAAATTTATTACTGATAAATTTAATGGATTAAATTCGAAAAATAAATTTAAAGTTGAATTAATTCATGATGGAGCTTATTGGGTTTCTAATCCTTTCAATGATTCTTTTACTGCAGCATCAAGAGCTACTCAAGATGTTTGGAATATTGAACCAGATATGACTAGAGAAGGTGGGTCAATTCCAATCACTTTAACTTTTGAACAACAATTAGGGGTTGATGTTTTATTGTTACCAATGGGTAGAGGTGATGATGGAGCTCATTCAATTAATGAAAAATTAAATGTTTCCAATTATATTAATGGTTGTAAAACTTTAGGTGGTTTCTTACACTATTATGGTAAATCAGCCAAGAACTAATTATGATCTGAATGACAATCAATAAATAGGTAAATCAACAAGATAAGAATTCATTAATAAATGTTATAATATTTTTACATAATCAATTATTTACAAATGTTAAACCTTAATCATATAATTATGTCAAATGGTTATGAAATGGTCATCAAATGGATAGCAAATGGTTCAACATCTGAAGACAATTTTGATACTATCTATTCTCTTCTAAGTCTTTTTTTTTTTGTTTTTTTTTATTTTTTTTTTTGTTACTGAATTTACAGATTTTTCTCCAGTTTAATTTTACAACCTAACTAAATACTTAATTCAAATCATTAATCTATATCGATCTTCCCTCTGTCCGCTATAAAACTCGTCTCTTTGTTAGCATTATCATTTTGGTCTATCAAAATGAATACGTGCGGCGAGAAAATTTTTCTCACTATTGAAATTTTTAAAATGTTGTAAAAAACAATAGACCAAAAGTTCAGATACTGCAAAGTATTGTTAGGCGTAAGAACAGGTATTACAAGTTGTATTGATATTGAATTTGCATTTTTATTGAAGTGGGATTATTATTGATAAATATTGACGAGTATTGATTAGTATTGAAAGGTATTGATACATATATTCAGATTTGATATTGAAATTAGTTCAGGTATTGGTATTGGTATTGGTATTGGTATTGGTATTGGTGTAGGTATTGGTATTGATAGGTATTGATTGTTTTTCTTGAATGGTCATCACTTGTATATAAAGGCTCAAGACATATTGATTAGATATCGTTTGTTTGAATTGATTATAGACTGTTTAATTTTTGTTTGTTAGAATTATTATTATTATTTTGTAAAGATGTCAGAGAATTTAAAACGAGCAGAATCATTATTTAATAGGATAATGAATCCGGGAGCTCCAACAACTGATAAGGCTTCAAATTCATATAATCATTCACATTCAAAATATCGAAAACCAAATAGTAATAATCATAATAATCATAATAATCATAATAATCATAATAATAATAATCACGGATCAAATAGCTCAAATGGCTCAAATGGTTCAAACGGGTCTAATAATGCCAATCATGAAAATCTGATTGATTTACCTAAAAAAGATTTCCTGAAATTGTCCCAAGAAGTATTATCAACTATACCTAGTAATCATCATATTTTACCATATTGTTGGACAATTTGGCATCATTCAAGGTCAAGATTGAAAAAAGAACATCCAGAAGACTTAAATAACCCTAGCGTTGATAGTTATTTACAAACAACTAGTGAAATTGATTTCTTATCGATTAATAATGAAGAAATCAACTCAAAAATTACAACGAATTCAATTGCTTCAATTGAACAATTATGGTTAAGTTTATCTTGCATTAAAAAATCTTTTGAATTACCAATATCAACTGAATTATTAATTTTCAAAACTGGAATCAATCCAGTTTGGGAAGATCCAATTAATACCAAAGGTGGAAGATGGGTATTTCGATTTAATCGTCGATTTAATGGTAATGAAGATCATGAATCTATTGTAAAAGTTAGAAAGCGAATTAGTTTAATCTGGGAACGGTTAGTAATTAAAACCGTAACTGGGAGTTTAATTCCTAATAATTATTCTCAAGAATATCAAGATTTATTATTGAATGATATTTGTGGATTAGTTTTATCCGTACGTAAAGATGAAGATATTATTTCAATTTGGAATTCAAATTTAAATTTTACTAAAAATAAAAAGGAAAAGGAAAAAGATAAAGATAAAGAAAAAGATTTTGATGGTAAAAAATTGACTAATTTTCAAGCTAGAAGAATTATTTGCGATTCAATTTTAAGAATTATTCGTGAATGTGATTTAATAATTCAAGGCAGTGATTGTGTTAATACTATTGACTCCGGTTCAAATGAACGAGTTTTTGGAGTTTCTTTTGAGTATAGATTACATGCAGATAATAATAATCCTGATCAAGCTAATAACAGTTCAACAAAATATCGTCGATATAAAAATTCCAAAGATGATGAATTACAATTTTAAATGATATAATAAATATTAATTTATGACAATTAGAAATAATAGGACGTATGATGATGCTTGCTAATGTTCTGAATAACTATACCACTTGAAAAAATTAATCATACATTATAAACAAATCATCCTACAAAAAATATATAATCTAACAACTAGATATACTATAAATGGTATAAACAATGCATATTACATGATTAAATTTGTGTTTATTAATCAAAGAGTATATGAAACCAAATAATATTAAATAAATAATATTATAAACTAAATTGTCATTAATGACAATAACTTACATTGAATAAGTGTTTGTACATAATGGTTATAGATAATAGCACTTCAACCACAAATAATAAACTATATTATCGATATACTAGCCTTATCAAATCCAGACCTTGTAGTTATTGTTAAAGCCCCAAAGGTATCAAGTTAGCACCTGGTTAGAAATTAAGTACGAATAAGAACTTCAAATGAAAATTAAACTATTTAAAAATTTCACATCAAGTCTTCAATAACTTTTCTGACCTAATGAAAGGTTCAAAACCACCGTAAATAATTTGACTAGATGAAACTCTGGGTTGAAGTTTGAAGTAGTCATAAACTAAATTGAGTCAAATACGAATCAGAGAAAGGAGCTACTAACTATAAGATAAGGAGTGGTAGAGTTTCAGCCACCGATTTAACTAGAACTTTTGTAAACCGCAAGCTGGTTAGTAACTAGAGGCTTAATTAAGGGAAACTCTTAATTGGTTAGTAGGATGTGTAGTCCAGACAAATTTTCAACTGGTTAAATCAAGTAAACAAGCATAGGTTAAAGGAAAGTGAAAACATAAGTATTTGTATAGATGAATGATCCAAATTAAAATCATTGTTTGAGAAACCAAATTAAAGGTTAAGAAACAAATTTTATGATATCTATGGGTAAATCTGACTTGAAATTGGAGTTTTGATGAAAAACAAATTTCATTTCTGATTCATTTACGGGAGATGTTTATTGTGTGTTGGTGCTAGTAGTAAGATGAAAATTTCATTCCAAGAGTGTTTACGGAGTGATGTAATGAGGTTGGGGCTGATAGGGAATTTTCAATTTTAGTTTATTTACGGTAGATTAATTGTGGTCCCAGGTTTCGGTTACTAGTTTGTTCAAAAAAAAAAAACGATATAGTAGATAGTAGTAAATTAAGGTCAGAGTCTAGGGTTATCGAGTTGTGTAGGGGGTTTATAGTCTATTCATTCAACCATATTACTGAACACACTAGATTTTAGATTTTATATTTTATATTTTATATAGCATCCCAGACCAGTGACTAGCAACTAAGAAGTTTACCCACAAGAAGAAAAGAAAAAGAAAGCAAATAAGAACACGTAGAACTAGTTGTATTACGCAAATGATCAGGGATGAAACTTTTGCACCACCTAGGAAGCCCAGTTACCTCTGTCGTAAATTCAACGTAGATGAAACCATGACAAGTTAAATCAAGTCAAGTCAAAAGACAAAAGGTAACTGTTAATAAATGTAAAGATAATGTATTGAGATATCATAACTAAATGCACAAGAAAAAAAAAAATAGATATTATCTAGGATTAGTGTAATTGAAATCCCTAAGATTAGTGTAATTAGACATTCATACCATTTGTGTAACTAGACATCCCTAAGATTAGTGTAATAGGTGTAAGTACATCGATTATGGTAAGGTTATTCAGATTAGTACAAGTTGGAATAGTAAAAAATGAACACTCGACTATTAAGTTATTGAATATGCAACTATGGTGAAACAACCCATGATGCAATCATGGGTTGTTTCAGGTTAAAATACGAAACCTTACCAAAGCTGAAGTATAGTTTATGAATCATACAGTTTATATCATATAGTTATCATATAGTTATCATATAGTTATCATATAGTTTATATCATATAGTTTATGTATCATATAGAGTATGAAGTGTATAGTTTAGGTATCATATAGTTTATATTATATAGTTTATGTATCATATAGTTTATGAAATATATAGTTTATGATGCATATAGTTAATGAAGCATATAGTTTATGTATGTTTACAGTGAGTTTATATAAATGTACATATATTTTATGTGTTTATAGTATAGTTTATGTATACGCAAGGTTACATAGATCAACTTACATATTAAAGTTTACTATTGTTTGTGGTTTTCAGGAGTCAATTTATATTATCGTATAATTAAGTTAATCACCAAGTTGACAGCAATCTAAAGAAAATGAATAAGCCATTGAACGAATTAAACTAATAAGTTTACAATACCTGACAATTAGAATAAAAGTTAATAAATGTCAAGTTAATTATAATGAGTGTAACTAGTGTAAGTAGTGCAAGTAAGTAGTGTATGATAGTGTAATGAATATAAGTAAATAGTGAAGTAAGTAGTGTATGATAATGTAATTAATGCAAGTAAGTAGTATATGATAGTGTAAGCAAGTAGTGTAAATAGTGTAACTAATGTAAGTAGTGTAAGTAGTAGTGTAAGTAGTAGTGTAAGTAGTAGTGTAAGTAGTAGTGTAAGTAGTAGTGTAAGTAGTAGTGTAAGTGTAAAAGTGTTGTGTGTTAAGTAACTTGACTGACGTCTTGCCAGCATCGCTTACACAAAAAACTTTTGTCGCTCAGTACTTCGGTAGTGCACCGCTAAAAAAGGTTTGATGAGTGAGTGGGTTTTAGTGTGTTACCAAGTTACCCCACAATAAATCACCACTATTGGTGCCATAGTTAGGGGTAGTTTTTTTTTTCTTTTCCTTTTTTTATTTACCTTAGTTTGCTATGTTTCAGTTTTATTAAGTTTTCCCAATATTCTAGAACATTTTTTCATTTCAGACCAAAACATTACATTATTGTTAACTTTATTAAAACCTTATTGGGCGGGGGCGCACTACCTATTATTATTAAGGTTGACGCACGACTACCTAATAATTTAAAAAGTTACGACAAGGAGAACAACCGTAAATTAGGCAATAGTAATAGATACAATAGGAATTAAATTATAAGGGTTAAAACAAATAAAAAAAATTGGGTAAATATTTAATTAATCAAACATAATATGATTATAAATCATTATTATATAAATCATTATAATATAAATCATTATAATATAAGTATTGATATAAGTATTGATATAAGTATTGATATATTTATTGTTTGTTTTATAGTCTCTAAGTGGTTTATTTGAAAAATGCGCTCTCATCTACCGGTAACGGCATGACTTAAATCACAAATCATTAATACCATAACTATTCCACTGGAAGCCCCATAATCTAATCCTATAAATTCAAGTAGATCTTTATTTATATTGAATCCATATCAACCCATAATCCATATAAACCCATACGTTGAGTTGCCATATAAATTCCATTAAAACCCATTTAAATCCCTTATCAACCGATTAAACCCGCCTCTGTTTTATCTACTATATGTTCACATAAACATATACACATAAACATACATATGTTCATCTACAAATACAAATCTACAAATACAAATTTACACATCTATATGTAAATATTTTATAATATCTTACTTGTCTTATTACTTTACATTCTCTTCTTGTTTTTCTGGTTTTCTATTCTTTGTTTCTTTCTCTGTTTCATTGTTTTTTCTTTTCATTCTTTATTTCATTCTTGTTTTGTTTCTTGTTTTGTTTGTTTTCTTTTATTGTTTTTTGTTTTCTTGTTGTTTTTTGTTTTCTTCTTGTTTTCTTTTTTCTTCTTGTTTTCTTTTTTCTATTTTTTTCTCTTCTTCTTTCTTGGTTTTTGATTTTCTTTTTTTCGTGATTTCCCGTTTTCTGATTTTGCATAATTTTTTTTTTTTAAGCAACCTTTTTCTCTTCATGACCAAGTTTGATAATCCATCAATATTTGAACTATTTGATACGGTAAACAAAGTGGTCCCATTACATTCACGATTAAAAAATCGAAATTTTCGAAAACAAAATATTCCCGCCATGAATTCTCACAAATTCAATGATAATGTCTTGGACTTGTTAAGTCCTTTATCCATCGATGACACTAAGAATAGTCCTAGCTACAAGGTATATCCCATTAAGGCAAAACCAAGTTTGAACACTCCAACTTCTTTCTCGTCATCTCCGCGAGACAAGAAGGATCATTTTTATAATGATAAATATACTAATTCTCATGATAAATTTGATAATCATAATCATATTCATAATCATAATCATGATATGAATGAATTCATTGATCATGATATGAATGAGTTTATCAACTTTGATGATTTGGGTGTCGATGATGGTTTAATAAAATTCAACAAAAATAATGATATCGATATCGATGATACCCCTCAAACCATCTCAAATTCTATAAACAATTATGAAAATAATGAAACCAGTAATAATAACAATAACTATAACAAAATCAACGACAAAACCACTAATAATAATATCAATCATTATAATACCATTACTAATGAAAACAATAATAAACTACACCATAATAATCATATTAATAATAATAATAATAATAATAATAATAATAATAATAATAATAATAATAATAATAATAATAATAATAATAATAATAATAA
>JANIWI010000032.1:0-118139 GCA_030705115.1 Suzukiozyma pseudoglaebosa | reverse complement strand
TTTTTTTTTTTTTTTTTTTTTTTTTTTTTTTTTTCCTGGTTTCAATTCCAATTGTTTCTTATTGAAAGTAAAGATCTTAGGCCTTGTCTGAGAGGATAAGAAGTATATGTAAGTGATTTTAGATACAGTAGGCATTATGGAAGCTAGTGGTTAACTTTCGGTCGAAATTAAATCAAAACTGAGCTAGATATTACTAAAATAGTAAAATTAATCACTAATCAAATTGTTTACTGTTGTATTTACAAAACAATAGGCTATAATTAGATTGATGTATAATACGTAATTACATTAGGTTAAAGTTCTATAAATATCATTACACTATCAGTTCTATTGACATCTACACCCACCATGACCATCCACACACCACCCGTGGGTGGTGTGTGGATGTCTATACACTGACACTAACCAGCGACAATTGTTTGATCTCACGAGAACAGGGCTGGTAGAGAAAGATGGGTGTTTTATATTAGGATAAACAACACAAGCATGATAAATGGTAAATATAGTATAAATATTATTGTATACACTAAAAATCCTATACATTGTAAATATGATGTTGGAAATGTAATTGACACAATCAACCACGATGCCAAGGTACAAAGTATCTGGTGCAAAACAATTGGCGCCAGTTCCCTGGCGCCACAGTCAACTAGTTTCCAACTATGAATTGAATAGTAAAAACTAATTGGTGCTCATATGATACTGAATAGTTAAAACTAATTGGTGCTCATATGATACTGAATAGTAAAAACTAATTGGTGTTCATATGATACTAGCTTTTATGCCCATAAACTTTTTCTTGCCTTCATTAAATATCCTCTACCTAACTCCTAGTTTACCTATTACTCTCATACTAATTGCCCGTTTTACTATTACTAATGAGTTACTACTAATTTTGCTATTATGGTTGATATTATTCATAATAGATCACTACTAGTTTCTACTAATCTCTATTAGTATTAGTTTCTATTAGATTACTACTAGTTTCTATTAGTATTAGTTTCTATTAGATTACTACTAGTTTCTACTAGTTTCTATTAGTATTAGTTTCTATTAGTATTAGTTTTTATTAGTATTAGTTTCTATTAGTATTAGTTTTTATTAGTTTCTATTAGTTTTTGATATTTTTGTTGATACTTATTCATGATTACTACTAATTTGGATATTATTGTTTATACTTGTTCATAATAGGCTACTACTTGGTTTTTAGGTGTTCTTTTTTATACACTACTTGTTTAGATTCGCCTTGTTCTATTGCATTTATTGTACATTGTCTAATTAAATTACTAAAAATATTGTCGCTTGTCATATTAAACGATTTATACCATCAACCAAAATTTTTTTCTGTTCCTGGTACATGGTTTTATTTTAACTCTTACTTATTTACACTTTGTTAAAAATATTACCATTACTGTAATGATCTTTTTATTGCCGATACTAAGTTCTACACCTTGTTACTGTGACTCTTCCTGGTTTGCCAGGTTTACTCCTTTGACAAATATTTTTTATTTACCAATATGAAAAGTTTTAATGTGACAAATTCTCTCTCTACAACTAGTTTGTTTAAAGATGAATAGTGGCACGTTTATAATCAAGACACTGTTTAAGCGTATTGGTTTTTCTTTACTATTGATTTAAGTGTATAATTACTTTATTCATTGGGAATGTGTATTGATGCAGGTTGGCAACTGCCAACCTCATCAATACTACCCATGTGGTAGTATATTATTTGATCTCGATATTTTTGCAACCATTATCTAGAAACAGCAAAACATGGTAATAATACACAAGTGATCAACAATTGTAGTGGAATCCAGGGTTTACTTAAATGTGGAGCCATTGTAAAATTTTGGCTAATGGAGTCACTTGTAAGTTGTCAATTGTAAATACTATGAAGACTATTTTTAACTCCTGTTTTTTTCTTATAGGATACTTTAATAGTTATTGAATTCCAATATTGAAATCAACTTGTACAAGCATTTAGTTTTCAGATAGACACATAGCAACTGCTATGTGTCTATGCAACTGCTATGTGTTTATTGATACAGCTCTGTTCTATATGTTGAGGCTCCAAGAATTCAATTTGTATCCTATAGGATATGAGATATCTGGAAAACAAAGAGAGTATCACAATCGATCGTATCTCAAATATGAACCTATGTGACACCCTTCGATAATTATTATAAGCTAAGTACGTACAAAAATCTACTATAATGTTCGTTCAACTATTTGCAAATGCTTACAAATTCAGTACACCCCAATAGCTATGAATTAGTTTGATTCAATCAGCTTGAATAGCTATGAATTAGTTTGATTATTGGAGTACAATCAACTTCAATAGCTATGAATCAGTTTGATTACTAGAGTACAATCAACTTCAATAGCTATGAATCAGTTTGATTACTAGAGTACAATCAACTCCTACTATTTAGTAATACATGCAAGTGACTTGACCACAATAACTATTTTAAATGGTACAACTTCATCTGAATTCATCTATCAATGATCTACTCTTTGCTTAAATGTCGAAATTTGAATTACTCTTTTTTAGACCATATATCCAACTTAATCTCACCTACTCTACATCAACTCTAGTCTTTATAAAGTACCTATGACTAACTTTATACTATCTATGACTAATATTATCCTCTTGACTCGGCTTCATCAACAATGACTCAGTGTCCATCGGTATATGCTTCCTGTATATACTCCGGTGACTATAAAAAAGCTGGAGTTAGTAAAGACCAAGTGAAATATCTTTTGAAATGAGTAAACCTTTTAAACAAGTGGATGTTTTCACTAGTAAACGATTCAAGGGTAATCCCTTAGCTGTTTTCTTTGAAGGAGACGATTTATCTGATCAAGAAATGCAATCAATGAGTAATTGGACCAATTTATCGGAAACCACCTTTGTTTTAAAGCCAACCAATGACAAAGCTGATTATCAAGTAAGAATCTTTACCACTATGAATGAACTTCCATTTGCAGGACATCCCACTATTGGAACATGTTTTGCTTTGCTTGAACTGAAATTAATTAAACCAAATGAACATGGGAAAGTCTATCAACAATGTTTAGGCGGTTTAGTTGAACTTACAATTGAAAATTATGATGAAAATGATTTATCCAATGTTTTGATATCGTTTCAATTACCATTTTATCAATTAATTTCAATGCCATTATCTAATGACCAGATTGAAGATTGTTTAAATCTTCCAAAAAATTCAATTAGTTCAACCCCAGTAATAGTTTTCGATGGTCCTAGATGGGCCACGGTTGAACTTAACCATGGTGATGTAGTCAAAGATTGTAAACCAAACTTTGATGCTATAAAGAAATTATCGAGTGAATACAATTGGGATGGTATTGGAATTTTTGGAAAATACGATAATGGTGACTATGAATTGAGAAATTTCGCTCCTTTGGAAGGTTGTAATGAAGATCCAGCTTGTGGTAGTGGTGCTGGTGCTGTTGGAGTATTTTTATCTCATCATTTGAAACGTTCTGATGTAAATACTTTAACTTTAAATCAAGGGATTAACTTGAACAGAGATGCCAAATTGAAAGTTTCAATCATTAGAAAACCCGATTGTGATCCAGCTATTATAGTCAGCGGGCAAGCACTTACAATTGTAGATGGAAAATACTAGAAAACAAAACATAAATTTCATAAATTGTTTTATAATATATAGTTAATTTCATAAATTATTAAATAAAAAATAGTTAGTTTCATGAAAGTAAGAAGTAAACGATAATTTTGAAGCCATTTAAACCAAAACAAAACAAATCGATTCAAAATCAATAAAAAAGAATTGATTCACATAGATTCATTTCTATTTTGAACCAATTCAACTTTAAAGTAAATACAAAAATTAATATTTTCGTCAAATTATTTCAATCTAGATAAGGAATCCTATGAACTCTCCTTTCTTTGTTGACAAACTAGCTTCAAAATATGATTTGGTCCAATAATTTCAACTTTTTCACCTTGAACCCCCTTTTCAGCTAAACTTAAAGCTAATTTTCCTAAATCTTCAGCATAAACTCCAAAAGTTACAAAATATAAAGGTGAATTGTATAAAAATTTACCAACTGTTTGAGCCATTCCTTCACCAGTTCTTGAAACTTCTCGATCACCTAATAAAACACCTGGTCTTAAAATGATTGTTTTATCAAAATTTAATTTGATTATATCATCCTCTAAGCGACCTTTAGTTTTGGAATAATTGATCCATGAACTTGAACTTGCACCAGCACTAGAAATTAATACAAAAGTTTTCACTCCAGCTTCTTTAGCGGCTTTTGCTGCTTGATAATTCACTCCATAATCAATTTTTACGAAATTTTCCTTACTTCCAGCTTGAGCATGAGTAGTACCAAATGCTGAAAGGAATGCACTCGTATCTGTAGCTTCTTTTTCAATTATTTCCCCCCATTTTTCACTATCTGCTTCCTGGATTGATTTGATCTTAACATCTTCAGTTTTAGGTGCTCTTCTCCCAATAGTCTTGATAGTTTGAATCTTAGGAGATTTGATAGCTGATAACAAGATCTGCGATCCTACTAACCCAGTAGATCCCAATATAAATATGTTCATTGTAAAGAAAGATATTTATTCAAATTATCATACCCTCAATATTCGCCTCCCTCGTTAAATATTGAGCCTACAGTGAATTTTACAGAAACTAAGAATTTTGATAAACAGTATTAATAAAAGCAAAAATTGATAATCATAAATTCCAATGTTAAATATCTAATACCAAAAGATACATAATAGAAAAAAAATGGAATGAAATCAAAATGACAAAATCAAAATGACGAAATCAAAAGGAAACACCAATATAGTATAGTACAAAATGGGACATAAAGGCATTAAAAAAAGAGGTAGATAAGAATATTTGTTTTTAAATGTTTGATTCAAATCAACTTCTTTTAAATAGAGTAAAGTAAGCAGCAATGAAAGCGGCTACGGCAACTCCAACCATAGTTATACCTGAAAAATGAGGAACCACAACTTCACCGTCTTTTTCAAGCATTAATCGAGCTCTATCTTCAGGGTCTAACAAGTGAATGTTTTCATTAGTAATACTTAAAGGTTTTTCATCATCCAAATTCAAATTATTATTGGAAATATTTAATTTTGATTGTGCTTCAATGTCTAACTTATTTTTTTCAATTAAATCAGGGAAAATTCTCAAGAATCGAGGATTTTTTAAATTCCATGATTTCGACTCTTGAGCTAATCTTCTTTTAACTGTATCTGAAGTAACGATCGATCCAGTAGTCGATTCATCTCCAGTCATAAAACTTAACAATCCCGTAAGTATAGTAGCAACTGACCAAGCCGGATTCCAAGTATCAGGATGATAATCACTCATGGATAAGCATAGACGAGTATTACAAGCAAATCGTCCATTGGGAGTTATCATTGTAATTGATGGAGGTTTAAATGGATATTCACTCGGAAATCGTAACATTCCATGATATTGACCATTTTCAAACGGAGTTGAGTCAGGACCACTAATAATATAATGCCACTCTAATATATTTTCATCATTTGGTTTAGCAATAATAAATGGAGGTGGATTAGCTTGAATTGATTTATATTCTTTATTTAATCGTTTTTGTGATTGTCTTGATGCCATTTTTTTTATGGACTATAACTATAATTTTTAATAATAAAAGCTCTAATATCAACGTTCACCTTAAAACCAGCAATAATGTTCAACTTTATACCTTAGATTTACTCTGGTTATCCCGTCACTTAACTATTTCAACCTGCTAAAAAAAATAAAAAAAGATCGGCCTGATAAAATGGTAACTGCACGACAAATCTCCAGATAATAAATTTAGTTGCAAAAAAACTTTTGAATAATTGTTTATTAATGGATGAAAAAAAGGGTTAAACTAGTGTAAGTCAGTAAAGAATCTAGTAGAGATTAAAATAATGTATTTTCTTGCAAAAAATCTTTCAAAAAACTCCACGAAAATTGCTTAATTTTTGATTTCATATATTTTATAAAGATCACAAGATATAATAAGTCATAATAAATTTTTTTTATAAAGTATGATTATAAAATAAGAAGAGATAATAACTATAAGATATGATATTATCGTAAGTTTTACTACTATATATTCAAGTTGATCAACTTTTTTCTTAAAAAAATTGCCTTTTCTTTTTACTGAACAGTTTAAGAAATTTTAATCATCTTTTAATTTCATTTCTGGTTTTATATTTTCACTTTTGGCCAATGGCCATGATTATGCTTTGTTCAATTAGATACACATTGTTTTCGTTTTCTTTTTTACTGGGTAAAGTTCCATCGTTCATAGCATCGATAATCGATTGGGGGCAGTGAGTATTGATGAAAAGATCACCAAGCTCCCATGATTGGTACTTAAATTCTCTAGCTGCAGAAACATGATTTAAGTTTGCAACATTTTTAAATATTCTTTCTAAGTTATCAATCTTTAAGCCTCCCATATGTCTTACAGCGGCACTTTGTTGACAACTAACATTTTCAACATCTTCATTGTAAAAATCAACAATAACTAACCAACCTTGAGGTTTCAAAAAATCAACTAATCTTTTGGTAACTTTCTCGTAATTATCAATATGATGGTATGACAAAGTGCATACTATAGCATCAAATTGATTAGCAAATTTATCATTCAATTCTTGAGTTAATTCGGGATCCAAAATATCATAATTATAACATTTCATATTGTCATAATTTTGAGCTCGTTGATTAAATTTATTCAAAAAATCATCATTGATATCCATACCAACTACTTCACCTTGTGGTCCTATATATGGTAAATATAATTGAGATATAATTCCAGTACCACAAGCAAAATCCAATAATTTCATCCCTGGCTTCAAGATTGAATTAGGATACTTTTCCGCAAATGTTTTGGGATCAGGTAAATCTTGTTTGCTGAAACCACAATTTGGTAATTTAGGATCACCATATACTATATTCGATTCTTCAACAGTTTTACGAATAATAGGGATTGAAAAATCTTGCTCAATTAACTGTTTTGTTAACAAAATTGATCTGATTTCAACTGACTCGGTAGCTTCATACTCATCGGCTTTCAACATGGCTTGATTAGCAGCGATAGCCTCCTTGTGTGCTTTTAAATCATCAGTTGTCATTTTGAAGTAAATAGCTTACGATTACCAAGAATAAAACCCCCAAAAAAAAAAATTACTTCTAAAACTAACTGAAATAAACGTAAAGTTTCAAATAGCTTAATCCCAACTGAAATAAACTTGAAAATTCAAAATAATTTAATCCCAACAAAAATAAACCTGAAAAATTAAACTATCGTTATGAGTAATCTACTTGAATTACTCTAAAATAAACGTTTAGATAAAACAATAACCAGAATTTGTTAATTAACTGTCAAAATTTCAGTTGTCTTGGTTAATAGAAATCCAATAATTGTAAATCAATCAATGAAACAAGACTTTTTCACTAGTACTTATTCTAATGGAGATATCTTGACTTAAATATTGAAATCTTTGGCCCCGCCAATCGGTGCTTGGCGGTTGAGTCGCCGGCAATTAACCGGGCGGCATTTACCGTATTAAGAAATACACTATCCAGAATCAAATACCATCAAAACATGAGTTGACGGGTTGAAGTAAGCTTAAGATTAGGATTAAACAGCAAATGCAATAGTTCAAATACAAAATAAATTAAAAAAATATTCATTCAGTAAACTTCAAATTGCCTAAACTTGAAAATCATTGTTCTTCCAAAATGTTAGTAGAATTATAGTAGTAGAATACCTTAAGCCTTAGGTTGATTGATCTAGATACTGAGTAATTGGTTTATAGATATTATGAGTGTAATATTATGAATCTAGAGTATAATTTGAGAAAATTCAAACTCCGTAACACAAACGAGCCAAACGATGGAAATCATTTCATTTTTGGGGTTATCGGGTCAATCTCTACTATTAAACCATCTGATATGATATATTGAAGTATTACATAGAGTATCCACTAGCTAGTTTTAATTCGTTATTTTCCAATTCCATTGTCAAACAAGCTTTTTCATGTGAAACTATTATAGTGATGGTAGTATCGACACTTCAATCGTGGTAATTATAATTCCTTACTCTTTAATATAATTTTCTTGAAATTTGTTAAGATTAGTATTTTCCCAGGTAACAAAGTTTTCTAAATTACTTGATTTTCAATTCCTACAACCAAATTAATCATCCCTACGTTTTTATAAGTATTTTCTTCTTCTATTGATATCTAACCAAAACTTAAATATATGAATTATTGAAAAGTAGAAAAATGAAGATATTAACATAAAATCAATCGATATTAATGATCTATTATTAAAATAAAATAAAATAAAATAAAATCAATCTAAAAAAATGACTATTAATTGTAAAAGGAAGAAGATGAACCCCATATTATTTAAAAATTAAATAGTGGGAATGATAGATGAGATTGCAAAGTTTTTTTTCTTTTCGATTGTAAAGCTTTATTTTTAAATGTCATTTGACTTTTGATACAGATTTGCTGGATTTTTTAATTTCTAACTTTTGATTTGACTTAATTTGATTTGTTATGATCTGCTAATTTCATTTGTTATGTTATGATATGGTGTGATATAATTTGATACGATCTATTTTGATTTTGAAATGGTGTGATTTAATTTGAATTGATTTGGCTTAAATTGATTTGATTGCAATTGTTGTTAAATTTACATATTTAATGACAACAAAATTTATTCCAAAATCCTTTTTCTTCATCTACCATCATTTGTTGTTGTTCATAATTTTGTCTTGGAGTTTCATATTTCTTAGAATCTTCAATATTATTTAATTGATTTGAATTAATATTATTAGATAAGTTATTCATATTATCTTGTTTAATTGGAGGTAAAGGTCTATTAACTAAATGTTGTAATTTTTGTTGATGTAATTGTTGTGATTGTTGTTGTGATTGTGATTGTGATTGTAAAGCAGGTTGAGATGAATTTCCTTGTTGTTGATGTTGTCTTGATCTTCTTTGTTCGCGGTGTCTTCTTTCTCGATCACCAGGAGGATTTGGATGACCATAACCGTGTAAATTAGGTTTTTTATTAATTGAAGAGTCCCAACCTCTACCACCATTCAAATGTAACCAATCATAATCTCCGTCACATTGCTCACCTAAATCATCTAATACAGATACCATCAATGCTCGATATTCTTCATAAGCAGGTTCAGCATCAAATGGTAAACTTCTAACTGAATCTAAATATTCGGCGAATTGTCTTGGTAAACCATCACAAAGAGCAATTGCTGGGGTTGTTCTCTTTTTATCACCAATTTTTTCATATTTTTGTTTATTAGTTGGAGCTTTTAAACCTTGCCATGGTAATTGACCTCTTAAAAAATAAAAAAATACATGACCTAAAGCTTCTAAATCGTCTCGTCTTGATTGTTCTCGACCTAAATGAGTATTTATAGACATATATCTTGCAGTACCACTCAAACTCTTCTTTTCTCGATAAGGAATATGTTGTTTAGTTCTTGGGTCCCTATATTGTTTTGCCATACCAAAATCAATTAAATGAACTCGATTTTCATCAGGCATACCTTGTCTACCAATCAAAAAATTATCAGGTTTAATATCACGATAAATCAAATCATGTCTATGAACTTCTTCAACTAAATTTAACATTTGAATCGCAATTTGAACTACCGTTTTCACCGTAAAAATTCTTCCACACCAATCAAATAAATCTTCCAAGGATGGACCTAATAAATCAATGACAAGGATGTTATGTAATCCTTCTTGACCAAAATAATAAGCATTAGGAATTCCTTCTGATCCTTGTAAATGTTTATAAGTTCGATATTCATCTCTTAATTGAGGAGCTTCAGTTTTTCTAGGTTCAAATTTGATGGCAACAGCTCCTCCATTTATTATATTAGTTCCTTCAAATATAACTCCAAAACTTCCCTCCCCTATTTTTTTGCCGATCTTATAGTGTAAACCCACAACCGACGAGTTCGAACTCGAAGAGTTCGAATTTGTGGGTTGATGACTCGACGCTTGTGCCGCAGCTAACGCAGCTGGGTTTGTGGATAATTGGGCCCTCGACATATTAATAACTACCTTTGTGCCTGTACCCCCAGTTTGTAGTCGAAAAAAAAAAAAAAAAAGGGGTGGGTTGTTTTTTTTCTAAAATTAATTCGTAAGGAAAAAAAAAAAAAAAAAAAAAAAAAAAAAAAAAAAAGAAATTGCCAAAAAAAGAAAAAATTACACAAACCCAATTCTGATTTATGTCAAATTTTGAATCAACGTATGGAAATTTAACCAACGACATATTAATTCATTTACAATTATACTAGTGAATTTACCCTGATTATTGTGTATTGTATGGTTGATTGACTTTATGAATATTAGCTAGTTTATTTAAGTTTTTTTCTTTTCTTTTCTTTTTTTTTTTAGAGGGGGGAGGTTTCTTTTTGTAATCTTCTCTTTATGTAATTGCTATTACATTTATGTCAAACATATTTAAAAGTGCAACTAGATTGCAGTTTTGTTTCAGTAAGCTTTGCTTTTTTACCAGGTTTGGTTTTCATTTAGGATTTTTGATGTGGGTTTCCAGAGGTTTTCCAGAGGTTTTTTTTATTGCAAAAGTGTAAAAATTGAAGTTTTTGTATGAAAGTAACCATGATACTTGATAATAAAATGGTTTTAGCGGAGCTAAAACCATTTGTAAAATCAATACTATGGAGCGAAACTAGGGTGTAATTCTTTATCGGCAATCATTGACTACATTATAAAAATTTTCATGACCTACTTACATCATCATTAACAATGTGCAAAATGTTAATACATAACATATATGAATCCTCGTAGTAGTGAAAAAAAATAGCAAATAGCAAAAATCTTAGCAGTGTAGCGAATTTTAGCAACTTTCCTTTAATTTTACAAATAACTGACATATTTCCTATTAACAAGTATCTCTGACATATTCACTATTAATTTTCATCGGAAAACAATTTCATATTTCATGGTTTATTATTTAAGCCTATTGATTTATTGCACTTGGAATGGAAAAATCATTTAATTTGATTGTGGGGTCATATTTAATTTATGGGTCATGTTTACTTTACAAGTTGCATATAATGTAAAAGTCGTATTTAGTTTAATTTATGTCTACATTGTTTGATTAATCAAGTTTATCCTAAATTGGTATAAACCTGATTTACAGATCAAAAATTGATTTTATTGATGTTCTGATTTGCGGTTGCCAATTTCCTGATTCAGTAATCGACACTAAAAATATTATTAAATTGTAAACTACTACTATCAATAGATCCTTATATAGGATTTAGTCATATATCTTATAAGGACTTGAACCTAAATTGTTACTTTAGAAGAGTAATATTTTACCTGTTAAACTATAAGACATTTTATATAAAAATTATATATATACATATGGTTTCCTAAAGGGGGAAAGTAAAATATATAATTAAATTACTCTTACCTTTTTAAATAAAATCCTTTTCTGCGTGTGTAGTTGCTATATGTCCTGGCTATAAGTAGTAGTGAACTTAGATTGAATCTGCTATATAATGAGAGTGAAAGTATTAGCAGTTGATTACGCCATATTAAGAAAATTGTTTCTATTGATTCCACACTTTTAGGTGTAAGAAGTTTATCCATTTGTTTGTGGTTTTAATTAAATGGTTTTTTTTCAAGGTGAGAACCCATTTTTAAGTTTGATAAATCACTGATTGATAGAAATTAGATCCACAATCAACCACACTGTGGCATATCAATTAGTAATCATAAAATGACCAATAAAACACATAAATAGCCATAAATAACGATAATTAACCATACTTAACCATCAATATTCTTGATTGTAAACCGATTGTAGAAGTTAAATCTTTTGTTTTATAAAGATTATATTTATCCAACCAATAAATCAGGTTCATAATTATTGATTCAAAAGTATACATTTTACAATGGCTCCCTCTGTTCAACCTAGTAAAGAATATGAAGAGGTTTTAATTAATTTGACGAAATTAAAGCCTGCTAATACCAAAGGTCAAATTGGTTATACTGAGAATGCATCTTGGATAGAAAAATTACCCCCAACTACAAGAGATCGATACCATAGACATAATATTGATTTATCTGCGGGTTATCCAGTAGTTCCTTTATTTGATAACATTCCTAAATTTGTTGATGAAGCATATGCTATAAGAAATGATGATTATCCATACATTGAAAGAGGGAAAAATGCTGATCCTGAAAAGAAAGCTTTATTATCAGCAGCTACTGAAGTTAGACATTTGACTAAGCATATAGGAACAGAAATTGTTGGGCTTCAATTATCACAATTAAATGATAAGCAAAAAGATGAATTAGCTCTTTTAATTGCGGAGAGAGTGGTTGTATTTTTCAGAGATCAAGATTTATCCCCTAAAACTCAATTAGAATTAGGTCATTATTGGGGTCAAGTTGAAGTTCATCCTCAAGTACCAAGAATTAATCATGATTTGAATGGAGTAACGGTGATTTGGCAAGATTACGCTAAAGCTAAATTTGGATTAAATCTAACTTATAAAAATTCAATTGCTGGTAATTCCCAATGGCATACTGATTTGGTACATGAACACCAACCTGCTGGTATAACTCATTTACATAACGACGCAATTCCTGATGTTGGTGGTGATACAGTTTGGTCTTCTGGTTATGGTGCTTATGATAAATTATCACCTGCATTACAACAATTTCTAGATGGTAAGACGGCTATTTATAGATCAGCCCATCCGTATATAGACAGAAATGACCCTCTTAAAGGTCCCCGATATGTCGAGAGAGAGCACCCAATAGTTAGAACCCACCCTGCTACTGGATGGAAATCGTTATTTGTTAATCGATCTTTGACGGTTAGAATTGTTGGTTTACAACCTGAAGAATCAAAAATCATATTAGAATATTTATTTTCTGTTTTTGAAAAACATCTCGATATTCAAGTTAGATTCAACTGGAAACCTTCACAGTCTGGTCTTGGCACTTCTGCACTTTGGGATAATCGTGTATCTCAACATAATGCCGTTTGGGATCATGAAGGGTTGCAGCCGAGACATGGGACTAGAGTAACTTCATTAGCCGAGATTCCATTTTTTGATAAAAATTCTAAATCTCAACGGGAAGCTTTAGGGTTATCATTGGAGTAGTATAATTATGCTACAGTTTATATAATGTTTCACTAATTTGGTTTTTAGGATTTAAAGTAAATGTTTTTCTAGTGTTTCACTATTTGGTTATGAGGTTTTTTATTTTATTTTTTTTTTTTTTTTATATGAATTATTTTTTGTTTTTTTTTTTTTTTTTTTTTTTTTTTTGCAGCCAAATCCATTTTTTATTGATTTGTAAGAAATGTATTAATAAAGATTTATATTCAAATGTGGGTATTATTTAAGTTTACAATCTATTTACTACTATTTTTCTACTTTTTTTGGGGATTTTTTCTCTTTTTTTGTTACTTACTTACTTTTTCGTTTGAGTTTCTTTGCTTGTTCTGATTGAATTTTATAATTTTCAATCATTTGGTACATCATTTCCGTTATTCTTTGATAAGATGGATTATTTCTCACCACTCTAATACACCAAGCCCCCAAGTTTGGCCATAATTTGTAGATATCTCGCTTGTCGTTAGTACATTCTTTAACTCCATCTTCATTATCAAACAAATTTTCATAGATGGGGAAACTTAATATGATATCAGCCGCGGTTAATTTATCGCCGACAAAGTAACCAGTACCATTTTCTGCCAACTGAGCCTCTAAATAGTCCATATTTAATCGATATTCATGAATATAATAACCTTGATTCAACCCATTGGCTACTAATTTTGCAATTGATTTCATTCCAAATGGGGCAATCGTTTTGGCAGTTGAATTAATTAACAACGCCATTAGAATGTGTTCCAAGGAACCTTCTGCATAATGTAAATAGTAATTTATCATCAAGTTTTCGGACTCATCCTTTGTGGTTAATAACCCATAAAAATCATAATGTTCCAAAATATATTGCATCATTAATCCCGATTCAACCAATTGTAGAGGATCACTTCCATCATCAAAATGGATTTCTAATATAGGTGCTTTACCCAATGGATGAACTTTAAACAATGATTTGGGACCTCTCCATGTTTCAGGATGTCGTAAATACACCTTTACATCATAATCCAATTCTAAAAGATCTAACATCCAAAGGATTCTATGAGATCGAGAATTATCCAACCTAACTGTTAGTATTTTCAATCCCCCTAAAAGAAAAAATCATCAGAATTCCCCTAACTATCAAAAAGGATAAGGATATATCTACACATCCATATCTACATTGACAATCACTTCCACAACTAAGTCTGGGTTCAGGTCAAAGTCTAACTACTGGTTCAAAAAGACTAAGTTTGGTATGTGTCTCAATTAGGAAATTGGTTCTGGGTTTCAAAATTACATACCAGTGCAATACAAATTTATCTTTCTTACTGTACCCCATATTTGATGAAAATAAATCGATTTTATTCAACAGTATTTAATTTAAACGGTTTTCTATGTATTTTATATCGATTACTATCAAGTACGTTTGTAAATGAATCATGAATAATTTTTTGCCTAATTAGGCAAATACCTAAAGTGTACTAACAAAATATTTATTACTGCTATATGTAAATTTGATATTATAATTTTGCTCCTAAGTTGGTAATAACTTCATTGGCTTTTAACAAATTAGGATGTGATTGCATATATTGATTCCATTTGTAGATATTTGGATATCTTTCTTTAACGTTTAGTTTTCCAAAAACTCGTGACACAAAATCAGGACGATCAAACATGTTATTAACTGGGAATGATAACATGATATCGGCCGCAGTTAATGAGTCCCCAACAATGACTTGAGAACCATTCGCATGTTGTTTTTTCATAAGTTCTTCTAAATAATCGTAGATTTTAATCGATTCAGGAATATAAAATTGGCTGTTAATCATTCCTAAAATAGATTTTACTAAATATCTAGCAAGAAATGGCGATTTTTGAACAGCAATATCATTGATTAATAAAGATACTTGTAAACCTTGAAAACTTCCTTCGGTGAAATGTAAGAAGTAATCGACAGTTTCATTATCTTTTTTCAACTTATTATTAGTATCATAATGTCTCAACAAATAACTGAAAATGTGCCCAGATTCAGCGACAATTTCCTTATTCCCATCGTCATGAATAACTTCAATCAATGGTGACTTCCCTAAAGGATGTAAAGCCTTCAATTCTTTTGGAGCTCTATATTCCTTGGTCCGTTTGTAAAGTTTAACTTCATATGGAATATCCAATTCCTCAAGTAACCAAATTACACGATGAGATCTTGAAGCTTCTAACCAATGTAACACAACCTTAGGTTTCGACATAATGTAAACGCTAAAGAATAAGAATTCAATAAATCAAAAATTATTCAAACCTGTGCCAGTCAATGATTGCTTCACATGTGTGCAGAAATATATGCAGGTGGAACGTTAGTGTATTTAACTTTTAACATTGTCTTATGATATTTTTGAATATGATGAATAGTATTTCATCTTCTGTCTGAATGTAAGTGTTTTAGTTTTGAAAAATTAATCTGTCATATCACTCCAGTAATTTAATTAGTACAAACACCAAAGCCACGTTATCTTTGAAATAAGCAAATTGAATACGAGATTACAATATAAAAACTACATAAGGTATTTTAACTGGCTTCACAAGTATATTTATTGGGTCTACCTACTTAGTCATAAAATTCGTTCTCGTAATTACTATAAGTATACTAGCTATTTGCTAATCAGGTAGTTTTTCACATTTTCATAATTTTGCCATAGTTGCCTTATTTATTTCTTTGGTTTTTAAATAGCCAGGTTCATGCAATAAATCTTGGTTATATTTGAATAATTCGGGGTAATCTGCTTCAATGAGTAATTTAAATAAAAAACATAAATTTAACATAGTAAGAATCATAATATCAGCATGAGATAATTGATAACCAACAAGGTATTTAGACCCTTTCTTATGTTGCTGATGCATTATGTTTTCCAAATTTTTCATATTTCTATCAAAATTGGGCTTGTTGTAGAATTTATCAGCTAATGAATCGGGCGTATTGATATTTTTTGATAAAAACAATGCAATAAATAAAGGCGAAACTGTTCCTTCAAGATAAGCTACATAAAATTCGGCTAATTCTTTATCAACTTCGTTTCCAGGGATTAATCTCTTCTCAGGATTAAATTTTCTCAAGAAATATGAAAATATATAGGACGTTTCATACAATCCAAAAGTTGTACCATCTTTATATTTAATTTCTACATATGGTACTTTACCCTGAGATGGTAATTTTTTCATTTCTTTATTTTGGAAATGATTTTTATAAAGTTTTAATTTGTATGGTATTTGTAATTCTTCAAATAACCATACTACTTTATCTCCTCTTGTCGTTGGTGCTCTTAATGTTAGTATATATTATACACCAGCTTAAACTTTTAAACCACATACGAATGCAATATAATACTTTCTACTTCTGGCATTATTCTTGATAAATATTCTCAATCGTTTCTAAACCTGGAGTATGGCTCTCTTTTATATTATATTGAGCAACCAAAAAATATCGGCGATTGGTATAGCGCTGAATTCCTATTGGGGAATGAAAGCTATATACTCCACTTTTGTACTATATATAGAGAATATTATGTGCATGTAATAACCTATCCCGATTCAGTAGTGTAGTCGAATTCTTCTAATCATAATTGATACTTGTTAGATATATTTAATGACGAGAACAATGGGTTATATGTGTTGAGTTAGAAATTATATTATTGAATAGTCTTTCCCAAAAGAAGTGCTGGACATTTGTTCATGTAAATTGGAAAATAATTGCATTCTAGAGATTTAGGTACTGAGCATAAATAGCTTAATCATATATCATAATTAATTTGAAATTGTTGAAGCTACTTAATAATAACAGTCCTTTCAAAAATATTCATGAAAATGTAAATGTGCAACATCTGGTAATGATTGAAATATTAACACTAGAAAATATGAAATTTTGAAATCTATTTGTACTATGGCAATATTGTTGTTTACTTTGCCAGTTATTACTTAAAGTCAATTGTACTTTTACAATATTCAGTTAAAGACCTATAATAAATTGAACTTGAATTGTGTTCATGTTACTCAAAAATTAGATTAATATTAAAATAATATAGTTTTGGTTGGTTTCAAACTTTGCTGCTTCATAATCACTCTCAGCTAATAAACTATAAATTGAATTATCAATCATAATTTCACAAGGGCTGAAACCAGTATCGTTTTTAGAAAATATTTTCACAAGTACTTAAAAGTGATGTTAAATCAAGCAGAACCATTAGCGTCTACCCATCTTGTAATGTCACCATGTCTATCCATTGAATAAAAATGTGTCACCTATATTCTCATGTCAAAAAAGTAGACAATGTCACGTGCTAGCTCATCTCGAAATTTCGAAATCAAGAAACTTGATTTTTCACTATAGTAGTAGTTGAATTCCAGATCGAGTTTGAAGTAGAATCAGATAGGTTTATTGATAGTCTTACTAGTTATTATTACAAACATGTCTGTAGAAGCTCCTAAAATAAAAAATTTGGTATTGGATGCTGGTCCATTGATTACGCAATCAGCATCTTCTTTATTACAACATAGTTCATACCATTACACAACTCCAGGAGTATTGGCAGAATTGAAAGATGAACAAGTGAGACAACAGTTAGTTTTATGGGGTGATAAATTAAAAATCAAACACCCAGCTCAAGAATACATCACCAAAGTTACGAATTTTTCAAAATTGACTGGGGATTATAGTGTTTTATCTACTAATGATATACATATAATAGCTTTAGCGTATGAGTTAGAAGTGGAAGAGAACAACGGAGATTGGAGATTAAGATCATATCCTGGAGAAGTGAAAGAATTTAGAAAAAAGGAAAAAGCCGAAGAAGAATCGGTGCAAGAGCAACAAGAAGAAGATCAAAAACTGCAATTGAAGGAGCAAATAGAATCAACAGTTGATATCAAGAAAAAGCCTAGACGTAGAGGTGGTAAAAGACAAAGAGAGAAAAGAGAAGCAGCTTTACAGAAGGAGCTAGACGCAGAAGATGAACAAAAGCAAGAATACAAAGAACAAGCTAATGATAAAGAAGTAGAGGAACAAAATACGGAACAAATAGAACAAGGTGAAAAACAAATAGAAAATAGTTTTGAACAAAATAAACAAGAGGAATCACAAGAATCACAAGAATCACAAAAATCACAATCAGATTCAAATTCTGAAAGCATCATGGAAGAAGAATTTGATGAGGAAGATGATGATGGAGATTGGATTACTCCAGAAAATTTGAAAGAGGAAATATTGAAAGATGAAAATGAATTGATTCAAGAATCTAAAAAAACTGGGCCTTTCATCAAAGTAGCGTTATCTACTGGAGATTTTGCGTGTCAAAATGTTGCTATGCAAATTGGATTAAATCTTATGAATTCCATGTCAGGTAAACAAATTAAGCGAGTTAGAAATTATATGTATAGATGTCATGCCTGTTTTAGATTAACTCCTATACCAAAAGATGGTACTCCAAAACATTTTTGCCCCAAATGTGGTGGAAATACATTATTAAGATGTGCAGTTTCTATTGACAATACCACTGGGAAAGTTACACCTCATTTGAAGTCAAATTTTCAATGGATTAAGCGAGGTGAGAAATATAGTTTACCATCACCATTAAGTAAAAATCAGATCAGACTCGCTGGTAAAGCTGGGTTTCAACATAATAAGCAAAACAGACACAAAACGTTACAAAATCCATTGATTTTAAGAGAAGATCAGAAAGAGTACCAGCAAGCATTGAAAGACGATGAATGGCAAAGAAGAACTAACGACAAAATACTACAACAATGGGTAGGTGGAGGATCGGCTGATAATTATATTTCTCCATTCAATATGAATACTGTAAGACAATCGGGAGTTTCTGTTGGTAAGGGAAGATACGTTAATTCTTCAAAAGGTAAAAAAAAATAATCAACAAGAATTGAATACCAACTGAATATCAATTAATACCATTTTATAGTCTTTAAATGAGTACAGTATAAATTCTATTTATTGTTTATAGAGTGAAATTCTTTCATATAATACCATTTTTTTAATTTTTTTTTTTTTTTTGTGGTTATTGGTGTATCGATAACAGTCAATCGTCTCAAACCGTATTGATTATTGATTATTGTCTAGATTAAGTCCATACTAGCTACAAGTTGGCATAGAAACTAGTAAAAAACGAATATGACAAAATGACACAAAAATAGAATGCTAAAGTGACACAAAATTTAAAATGACACAAAATTGAAAGTGTTAAATTTTGCTGTAAACTAAAACTTCAAGATTAACTAACAATTAGCAATATCGATATAGATAGCAATGGTTGACGGTTCTGCCAGTTGTGCAGCTGCACTAGCGGCATTTAAAGCGCTTGGCCAGAAGAAAGAAGATGATATTTCTCGGTATAATAAAATTCCAACAAATCACAACAATAATAGTCATTACTCAGAAGGTGTAAAAACAAGTCAAACTCTCCAAAATAATCGATCATTACCCAAGATACAAACTCGAAATATTGCTCATTCAAATATTAGTCCATTGACTACCCCGAAAACCTCGAAACCGAAATCAAATAAATCGACCCCTACTAAAAGTGTATTGGAAGGTCTATCACCAAAATTACTGACTCCCCCCACTAAGACTCCAGAGATTGCTGATATGATATCAAATGTGGAAGTATCCCAAGACTACGGGCATTCAAATTTCAATAAATCAACAAGTTTTCCCATAGACTACTTGAGATCTCCATATACTCCACTTCCTACAATAACCAAATCACCTACAAGTTTTTCAGGTAGTAGTTTACCCCAAGATATGATCAAAAATATAAAACAGTCGATTGAATCCAAGTCTATACCCAAGAGTGCTGCTAGATTATCATCAAGCTACGAACCACAAGAGATGATAAAAAGTATCAAAACTTCAATAAATAATAGAAATCGATCTAGTAGCTCTCAACCTTTTAATGAACCTTCTGAAAGAAACAAATTGATGTTGAGTCAAATTCGTCAAAGTATAGATCTGAAAAGAATTTTCACTTTACCTATGCGCTCAGATGATGAAATTGATAGTCTTCATGTTCCTATTACATCTGGGTCTGATTCAAATGGATTATTGAAATCTCCAATTTCATACGGTGATACATCATCAAGTGAGGATTTAAGGCAAGCGAATGATAATTTAGGTAATCCTCAGAATATATTTACATTTAACAAATCAATGTCTTCATTCGGTTCGAATTACCTGGATTTTGATTACGTGGAATCCACTATCAATAATCCAGATATTACTTTAAATAATGAAACTGCTCTGGTTGATGAAGTGAAAATGAATCGAGAGACAATTCCAATTCCAATTCCTTCGCCTAGAAGTTCTCATTCCCGATTGCGACTTGGTAGTAGTGTTGACAGCTTACCAAGTGCAATTGGAAGAATTAGTCTTGACCACAAATTCATAGATAATAATAATGGCGAAGAAAGAAATAAACCGAGAAGAAAACCTCCACCACCAGATGATGTTTCGCTTTCGGATTCCCTTACACGTAAAACCAATGATCGAAATCAAAATTTAGCTGTGGCAAACGACGAGTATGATACTGAGATGGAAAATTTGAAAAGTTTGAATTCTTCTCATATAAATTCAGAAATGGAACAATTTAAAAAATTCCCTGACATAAAGGTAAGACATCATCATCGACCGGAAAGAATTGGTTCATCGATTTTCAATTTGGGTAAGAGTAAAAAACGTAAAGAGCTGTACAATGCCATTGATTCATTGGAACTGGAAGAAGATTCTGACAGTGAAGTTCAAAGCGATCAAGCAATGTCAAATGAGTATACTGCAGCAAATGCGCTAATAACCCATCAAAATCAACCAGTTAAATTGAAAAAAACCATGAGAAAAGTTACTAGAAAAACAAAGAAAAAGTTATTCAATGAAAATAAGCCTTGGAAAAATCATAGCGATTTAAACTACTTAACTGATCAAGAGAAAAAACGGTATGAAGGTTTGTTTGTTAGTAACAAAGGTAATTATTTTGATCGTGTGGTTCGAAAATTAGTTGGAGTCGATTACAATAAATTGGATAATTATGATTCAAATGGTGATGAGGATGACTCCACCAAAGCTGCGAAATTATCAGCAAAAACACTTGAAGCTGGAAGAAACTTACATAACCTTAAATCAGCTCAAGTGGATCAATTAATTCATGGTTCAGTTGTCAAGCGTATTTGGATACGTTCACGTTTACCCAAAGAAACTTTACAAGCCATATGGAACTTGGTTGATTTCAGAAAAGATGGAACTTTAAATAAACCCGAATTTTTAGTTGGTATGTGGTTGATAGATCAATGTTTGTATGGTCGAAAATTACCCAAAAAAATTGATCCAATTGTTTGGGAAAATTTGGGTAACATTGGGATTAATGTTGTTATCAAGAAGAAAGGAAGAAGATAGATAGTATAGTAGTATTGGTTTCAACGTTCTCTCTAATAGAGATAGATGAAAGTATAGATTTTTTTTATAATTTAATCACTTTCGTTATAGTCTTTAAATGTAATACCATTTTTGGTAACCGCCGCACTGACATCAAATTGAGTGAAGTCAGTTTTGGCAGCATAGACAATAATCAATTATTTTCAAGATTTAAGATGAATCTTATGGATATGTTGAGTGGGGATGCTCCCAGTACGATGTTTGGAGATGATTTGAATGGGCATTGTTCTTTGGATGTTGAAATGGAGGAAGAAATAGATGATAATGGTAAAGTATATTATTTACCAACCCAACTATGTAGGATACAAATTGAACTATTGGACTTGATAATTCAAATGTTCAAAAATGAGTTGATACTGGAGATAAAGAATCGAAAGAAACGTGTCAGTATTGCCAGTTTACTTGAATCTGAAACTCGAGATTTTAGAAATTATGATAAAGTTGAGCTATTATTCAATCAAATAATGATTGTTGATAAACATCCATCATTAATAGTTGATCATTTTATACCTAAAAAGTTGATATTACTGGAAATCAATGATCGTTTGCTTTCATTATCTGGTAAAATCAAATTATTAAATCAAATTATTGATTCACTTATAATTAATGAAAAATCGAGTCAAGGTTATCATGTTTTAATAGTAGCTCAATCAGTACGTGAGTTAGAATTGATAGAAGGTTCAATCATTGGGAAAGACCTTTATTATGCTAACAGATCAAATTCGAAATTGTATGATGATGAACGCGTTCCTACTAATTATGACTCAAGACTATGTGTTTACTTGATAACTTCATCCCAATTATATAATAATTATATTCCTGCTCCTGTTCCTGGAGTTGATCAATTTAATTCAATCATTTCCTTTGATTTGAATCTAGATACTAGTAACCCTTCAGTACAATTAATAAGGCAACAGAAGCAAATCCCAATAATGATACCGTTGCCATTATACTCAATTGAACATATAGTTCTGCAATTGCCTCCTCCACAATCGGGATTCAATTCAAAGGAATACAATGATCCGTTATATCATTGGAGAATAAAAGCCATTCATTGTTTAATTATGAATCGAGATAAACTAATAAATAGTCAAGATGACTTTTTCGTAGAAAATTACGGTCCATCTATGGTCAAATTTATTGATTGGGTTTATAATAATAAACCATTCCCAATTAAGTTGAAAACGTTTAATGACAATTTGATTTTACGATTTAAAGATGAAGAAATTCTTGCACAAATTGAAAACTTATATAATCAAGATTTTGTTCAACTAAAACAATTTGATTATGAAACTTACAAATCAACATTGGCGGAAATATTGAACTATAAATTGAATCAATTACAAAAATCAATTCAAGTAAAAGTTGACATTGAATTGCCAGAATTGAGATTACAACAAACAAATTTACAGATTAACCATGATTCAAATGAAGATCTTATTGCAGAAAAATTTAACCGGTTAAAGAGATTAAACGAAGATGCATCTCTTTCAGAGAAGAAGTTGGCTAGAACCGAAAACTATTTAATTCAATATCAATCTTCAAATCAGGAATTGGAAGATAATTTAAAATATTTATATCTGGTTAAAGAAAGTGGCGAATATAAATTCGAAGAACAGATGAAAGTCTTAGAAACGTTAAAAGCAGAATTGACTAATTTAACTACCGAATTTGATCGATTGAATGAAGAATATGAGGAAAGCAAATTAAAATATCAAACTTCTTCGTCAGAGGCAATTCAACTTTCAAATAAAGTACAAAAATTGACCCACAGAAATGAAAAATTAGAAAAACAAATCAATGGTCCAGGTATGGTATCATTACCCCAGTTAATTCAAAGTGATATTGAATTATCTTACGAAACTAAACTTAAAAAACTAGAGCAAGAAAACAAGTTTTTGCTTTCATTTTTTAACGAAAAAATTGAAAAATTAGCGAATGAAAGACATCAAATTATAGATTCTATGGGTTCTGGTTCAACTAGTAGACCTACTAACCGAATAAGTCGAGCAGCAACTCCATTTTAATTTAAAAAATTTAAAACTCGAGATTTTTTAGTGAAATTTGGTAATTATTTAAAATCCAATGAATAAAATCTTTTCAATACATACCAACCGTCTTATCCGAACAAGTTCAACCTCTATAATCTTGCCCGTTCTTCGGTAGTCACATGGTTGCATGGTCTAAGCCAAAAGCTTGGTGTGAGCCGCACGTTGCCATAAAAGCAACTTCGGCTAGTTCAACTGGTGGAAATTGTTTCTTAGTAATAAACCAATATGAATGATAATACGCAAGCATTTCTCCGGCTGAAACATTACGGTGGTCCATATATGCCTAATAATTGGCAAGAATTGATGTTTTTGGCAGAAGTTTTCGTTTATACCAAAGTCGAAAATATTCAACGGTTGTTCATTGATCGATACTTACAAGGATCTTGGGGCTATTTAGCATTGGTTGTTGATCTTTTTGTGGGTTATGTTGTTTTGAGAAAGTTACATGAATTGTTTATTATAGTACGAGGATACGGAATAATTGGTTCTGTTAAGAACTTAGTTAAGTATATCCAAAAATCATTTTTTGAATTAATGTTGAAATTTCCTCCAATTAAATCCAAATTGGATAAAGAGTTGAGTGAAACGATTGGTAAAATGGGAGATTCAATTATGAAAAACAATGATGATTTATTGCAAGTTATTGAAATACCAGCCCATGGCTTAACATCTAAAGAAATTGAGTCAGAACTCGATAAATTACAAGAATTGGAACATTCTGATTGGCACAATGGACGAGTAAGTGGTGCAGTGTATCATGGAGGTGATGAATTATTAAAATTACAGGCAGAAGCTTATTATAAATATAGTGTGTCAAATCAACTACATCCAGATGTATTTCCTGGGGTCAGAAAAATGGAGGCAGAAGTTGTTTCTATGGTATTAAAGATATTCAATGCACCAGAGACTGGTTGCGGAAGTACAACATCAGGAGGTACTGAATCATTATTATTAACTGGTTTAGCTGCGCGTGAGTATGGTAAAAAGACTAAAGGGATAACTAAACCAGAAGTTATTGCCCCAATAACTATTCATGCCGGTATTGAAAAAGCCTGTTATTATTTTGGAATGAAATTACATAAAGTTGAATTAGATGATGATTATAAAGTTAATTTAAAAAAAGTTAAGCAATTAATTAATTCAAATACGGTTTTATTAGTTGGATCGGCACCAAATTACCCTCATGGAATTATTGATGATATTGAAGGCTTAAGCAAATTGGCAATTAAATACAACATTCCCTTACACGTTGATGCATGTTTAGGGTCATTTATTGTATCATTTTTATTGAAATCTAAAGTACATGGCGACAAACCTTTACCAAAATTTGATTTTCAATTACCTGGAGTTACTTCTATATCTTGTGATACTCATAAATATGGTTTTGCTCCTAAAGGTAGTTCAATTATTATGTATAGAGATCCGAAATTACGAGAATGTCAATATTATGTTTCACCAGATTGGACGGGAGGTTTGTATGGATCGCCAACATTAGCTGGATCAAGACCAGGAGCATTAATGGTTGGATGTTGGGCAACTTTAGTTCATTTGGGTGAAGATGGGTATAAGAAATCTTGTTATGATATTGTGACTAGTTCAATGAAAGTTAAAAAAGCTATACAAGAACATCCATTATTATCCAAATATCTTGAAATTATTGGTGATCCAATAGGATCAGTGATTGCATTCAAAATCAAAAAGAATCAAGTGATTAATATCTACGAAGTTTCTGATATTTTGAGTAAAAATGGATGGCATTTTGCAACTTTACAAAATCCATCTGCCCTTCATTTTGCTTTTACTAGACTTACTATTCCAATTGTTGACGAATTAATAGATGCGCTCATTTCTGCGGTTGATCAGGCAGTTGCCCATTCATCTGCTGATAATAAACCAAAAAGTGATACATCAGCTATCTATGGAGTAGCTGGAAGTGTCAAAACAACTGGGGTTGCTGATAGAATTATTGTTGGATTTTTAGATACTCTTTATAAAGTGAAAAAGTAAATACTTGATTGGCTACTTGAAAAAATTTTTTGTTTATAGTCATAAATTAAATTATTACACATCCAAATTTCCTATTGTCCTACTCTGGATCATAAACTTTTCCTATTTATATTGGTTATTATCTATCTATTATATTTAATTCATGGTTTACATATACTTACTAATTGATTATGTAATCATTTGATAACGGTTTTATTGATGATAAGAGATTTAACACAATAAATAAATATGCATTAGTATTTGTAGTTCTTTATAATCAAGGGAGGAGATGTTAACATGTTCGAATGCTAATTTTATTTCCCATATATTCAGTACGATCTCATGTGTAAGTTGGTTTTTTGCCCAATATCCCCAGATCTATTACAATTATAAACATAAATCGGCAAATGGTATATCTCCATACTTTCTTGCATTATGGTTCTTGGGAGATTCTTTAAGCTTTGTTAGTTGCTTATTCAATAAGAATACTTTGGCGTTTCAACTTGGGCTAAGTCTATCGTTTGTGACTAACGATATTTGTTTATGTTGGCAATATTATTACTATAATTATGTTTACAAACAAAATTTTGGAGAGTATGGCAGAGTAGTACAAACTGAGCTTGATTACGGTAAGTCTGTGGCAGACATTGAACCAGAAGAAGCAGGCATGATACGAATTCGGAAACTGAATTCAAAACCCGATGAACTGCCATCAAATTCAGTGGATCTGAATGGAAGCTATGATTCTATAAATAGTCCCATGGTGAATGCTGCAGCTTTAGTATCGATTTTAAAACCGGTAAATGGTTTACCAGTGGTTTTAAGTCTGGAATCTGACTACTTAAATATTGTTTCAGACCCATTACCTATAAGTGAAACTGGGCAAGTGCTTGCTTGGATGTGTGCCTTGATCTATATTCTGTCGAGAATACCTCAATTGTATAAGAACTATACTCGGAAATCAGTAGAAGGATTATCGCCTTTATTATTCTTTTCGGCATTCATGGGTAATTTATATTACACATTATCAATACTTACGAGCTGTGAATTTTTAGTCGATACCAATGGTTGGAATTTCTTTTTGCAACAATTACCATATATAATGGGGTCTGCTGGTACTTTAGTGTTTGATTTTGCTTATTTTTATCAAAAATTGATCTATAGACAAAATCAGACAGAGACGTTTAATTTACAAAGCTGGGATGAAATTGAAACTGAAACTATACGTTAAAATAACCAGGGGCATAGCCATATACCTATTAATGAAAGCGATAACCGTTGAGGGTGAATTCTAGGAAGAATAGTTCCCAATCGTTTGCAAAATTTCAATTCGTGCTAAGTCTCTTTGATACCATTTACAAACACACCGAGGTTTTTAAGTTAAAACTACCTAGTACTTGCTATAAAACCTTACTAAAAGGCTCTGAAGTTGAGTGTTTCAAAGAGTTTTTCCATATTATCGGGATAGTAGCTAGGTGCTTAGTTAAGAACTTTACGATTTTGTCTTCTATTTTTTGATAAAATATTTGAGTGAAACGTATCTAACTTTTTTTTAGAATTGCATTCATTAACATGCTTGAAAACGAATACTTGACTACTTTCTGTACTTTTACAATCAATATTTTTATACTAGTTTAAGTGTATTGGTTATATGCCTGGTCGTGGACTGGAGCATTTTCACATCAACTGTAGTTAGCTAGAGGCAGTAGACTGGGGAATACTTAAAAAGGAGTGGAAACATGTATATAAGGAGTCATCTAGTACGACAGAAGAGGTTGAGTCGACTAATAAGAAACCATGCTACTTTGGTGCCCCAAATTTCTGCAAAAAACCCCAATGAAATACTCATCGCCAGCCCATCACCTACCATAACAGATGCAGAACAACCACCAAAGTTACGAATACGCCCATTTTCAAGGAGAAGTGAAGAGAAACATGATGACTATAGCAAACTACTGTTGAACACGTATCCAAATCCGTTACATACTTTGACTACAAAAGAATTGGTTGAACTATCAGTAAAAGAATTGCAACATTTACTTAAGATATCATATCGAGATATAAGTGAATTGGATGAGTTTTGTACAAAGGTAATTTCAATTGTAAATACTGAAATTCTAGAAAATCCAGTTATAGCTGCAAAATTCATAATAAATTTACAAGATCATGAAATTTTTCCTGAATTGAAATTTTCAATATTGAAGCTATTCGAAAAAGATCGGATTAAATTGTCCATCTTTCATTATATATTATCACCTGAATCGCAAGAGTTTCGTGTTGGATTTTTTCAAATCTTGAGTGACATTCTACATATGAAACAAAAATCTTATCAAGAAAAGTCCGATCTATTATTAAAATATTTTGATAAGATTTCATCTATTGATATAGTAAACAGAGTTCCCATTTTGTTAAATAATGATTTTTACTCAAAAATCATGAAAACAGTTGGTCCTAGTAAATTTAATGAATTATTTTCATATTTTGTTTATTTGAATATTCAAACTAAAGATTTATTATTGATAAAGTCTTTGAAGAAAACTTTAGAGAATGGTTCTGAAGTTGATAGATTTATTGCTAGGACAGGCTGGATCAATCCAATCTGGAATAATATATTAAAAGTTGACATTCCACTTAAGCATCGATGTAAAATGGTTCACTTTTACTCAATTGATGATTTTCAAAGGTTTGCTAACCAAGCAATTCAAAATCATGATATAATTCTAGGCAACTTGTACTTAAGTCTATTGGTTGAAAAATTTGAAATCAAATGTCAACAAATTGAGAAGAATGCAATTATTGTGAATGATTCGTCGATTTCTGAAGATATTCAAACCTTACTAGAAGTCATTTTAAACCATGTTATGGAATTCAAAGGATCTGATCATAGTGTTACAGTTTTAAGATATATGAATGAAAATCAACTTCAAATCAAATTTAGCACTTTGTTAATTTTGATGAGACAATTTCGATTGAAATCTAAATTTGAAGATGCCTTACTAATTATGAATAATATAAACATGTTTCAGATGACTGATTTACAACGAAAACAACTAATTCATGAGGTTTTACTTTTAATCAAAAAGAGATATCCTAAATCTCCAAAAATTTTAATTGGATACTGTGCATCTATATTTAATAATGTTGAATGTAATGGTCTTGAACTATTGAACGATTTGGGAATTATTGGAATAACTCATGGTTCAGGAAATGTAAGTAAAATATCAGATTTAGGTTTGGTTCAACAAGCAAATCTTGATTCCAAATTATCGGGATTCAAATTCACTCATACTGCTTTAGCCAACGTTTATGAGACTATTTTAAGTACTACACCTAGATCGCTTTCGTGTGAATTTATAACCAAGCTATATGAACTTTACATATCTCAAATTGATAAAAATCGATTTGTTGACCTTAATGATCGAGTGATAAATAAATTTATTAATTTTTTATTAAGAAAATTAGCTGGAGGTAAAATTAATTTTGAATTTTATAAGAATTCCGAACGGTATGAAACCTCGAAAAGAATATTTCTTGATTTTCACAATAAGACTTGTTTAAAAAGAATTCAAACCACCACTTCGTTATTTGATTTGTTAATCCATGTCAGTTTAACATATCATCAAGATTATGAATTTGCATCAACAGTGATTAAATTATCTCGGAAAATGTCGGTTACACCCACATTCAATCAAATATATCCATTTATTAAATTCCATTATAACAGAAAAGAGTATGATATTGCTCACTTATGGTACAAAGAATTAGTTAAACAAGCGGTGAAAACAACGGCACCCCCATCCAAAGAACTTTTTCGAATTGCAAGAGAACTTAATTGGGATGTTAATGGATTTGTTAATCGTAAACTCATGATCCACAGAAACTACAAAACCAGGAACGAAGTTTTAAAACTTGAAAATGATCCCGTCATGTTTATCAATGATCAAGATACTGAGGATCTCATTACCGAAGAACTAATTACTGACTCCGATGGCTCTAGAGATCTTAATTTCAGTCAAGAGCTATCGTCTATTTTGTATGGATCTAGTTTATCTATCAAATAAGACTGTTCAAGTTTTATTGGGTGCAAAAAAAAAATTTGGTTTGGGTGAAAATGACACAAAATCGTTTATTTACATTTTGTCCCAAAACGGCGGCAATGAATATTTTGACTTAAACAAAGAGAAGATAGATGATTACCAGGTTATTTAGCAAAGAACTAGGCTAAACACTAGTGTATTATTAGCAGTTGTATTATATTTTGGGGGTATTTGTTTTTACTTGATCACAATAGGAGACTAATCGAGAATTTATGACTTTTGCTCAATCTAATGACAAGACTTTGGAAAGTACCGAGTTTTGGGTCCAATCTAATCGAGATTATGAAACGATTTTCACACCTCCAAAGAAGATACGAGGGACGACTGATGGCCTGGAGGCTTCTACGTTGAATAATTCGATAGATGAGACCGAGCAAGTACCAAACGAACATCAATTTGATAAAATTATTACTAATGTAAACCAGACAATACATGAATTGAACGAGGTGTATAATAAGATTGGCTTTAGTGTAAACGAAATAAACACTAAGAAATCGGAAATCTTTGCTGTGATTCAAGATACAATCAATAACTTTGCTTCTACTTTACAACGAGAAAAGAACAATATAGAAAATGAATGTGAATGGTTGCGACAACAAATTCAAGTAATATTATCCATGATTAGCGATCCAAGTGGACTTCAAACCTTGACCATGTTAGAACGAGGTTTGATTTTCAATGATGAAACCATGTATCAACAAGGCTATAAACAAGACTTAAAAGATCAATTGATCAGGAATCAGAATTTTCTTGTTAGTTCGCCATTCAATGTATCTCAGATTGAAAATGATGATAAAATGGAGTGCAGTTTACAACAACAGTATGAATACATGACTAAAAACATAACTGAAGTGTCTTTACTTACCTTAAGAAACAAATTGAATAACTCATTTTTGAAAGTATTGGAAGAATTTATCAAATTATTTTCAAAATTTAATGAAATGAATTTACAATACATCGAAGTCTCTTCTTACATCGACAAAAATTTTGATAATTCCAATAAAATTGTAAAATCATTTCCTACTAAAGATGAAGCTGAACAGCACCGTGCTCTAATTCAAAAATTTGATGAATTAATTAAGAATTTGAGTAAAACAAATATTTCATACAAGAACAATACTGATGAAACTTTTATACTATCCAGTCCAAGAAAACCTAATATGAGGAGACCAGATAATCTGGCTGAGCTTAATGATAATTTGAGTCAATTAAGAGAAGTCAACTATCAAATAGTTCGTGTTATTCGAAGTTTAAAGTTTACGAAGATATCGCCCGATCTTTTATCAAATCTACAATTCGAAATACAGAAATGTAAAGAGGAGATTGATCTTAGAGCTTCAAAAGTTGCAGAAATAGTAACATTATGTCTCGAATATATTTTTCAATTACAAATTACTGATGAGCAACTAACAAGACTACAGAAGCAGCATAAGCTAAGTCAAGACGCTAGTGAAGAAGAGTATTTTGAGATAGAAACCTTAAAATTTATAAAATCGAATCCCCGACAATTTGGATTAAATGATTCACACATATCGTTCCTCACAAAATTTTCTAACCTTCTTCAAAAAATCAAAGAAACAAAAGAGCGAAAGAAAGAAAACTATTTGAAGAATTGTCGATATCTATGGGACAAATTAGGCGAAAATAACGATTACATCAATAAATTTATTCAAGTAAACTCTTCACTAACAGATGCATCACTTTTGAATTATAAAATGGAGTTGAATAAGTTGTACCTCAAGCGATCAGAGTTTATTGATAAATTTATAGGTGACTCTAGAGCTGAAATTGAAGATTTATGGGGAAAATTATACTATTCTGAAGACCAAAGAATGGCTTTTGAATTTTATGATTATAATCCACACAATGCACCACAAGATAAAGAGTTGGTGCTATCAATACATGAGCAGGAAGTATCAAAATTGAAAGATTTATACTCCTTGCAAGAGCCAATTTTCAAATTATATTCTGAGTTAAACGACTTGATTCGAGATCAAGAATTTTTACAAGAATCGTCAAAGGATTCTGCGAGATTGCTAAGTAAAAATTCATGTAAAATATTGTTGAATGAAGAAAAAATCAGGAAGAAAATCAACAAAAATATGCCTAAAGTATTTGCTGCGTTGAAATCAGAAATTTCAAAGTATAATAATCAGGTACTAAAAGAATCAAAACAACCAATACAGATTAATGGAGAAGATTTTTTTGAAAGAGTCCTCATTCTTGAGTCTGAGTATGGAAGACCCAATTTCACCCGAAATAGAAACAATAACTTGTCGCCGGCTAAATCAGTCGGTTCTACTAGGGTTTCTCCATCAAAATCTAGATCACCCGACTCAAATATGAAAACCAGAAACATATCACGATCACTAAGCAAGCTATCACCAACTAAAGTATCGCCTACAAAAGATAACCACGTTGCAAAACCAGTTTTGAAACGTCCAAGTGAGATAATATACACCAATCCTACAAAGCTAAAGTTAGCAAACGCTATAAATTCAAGTTTATCTAGTAATTCATCAATCTCATCATTAGAAAGTCCAAGAACCACATCAACACTCAATACCTCAATGCATACACTTGGAAACATTCAACTAATACCTTTGAATTCACCACTCAAACTAAATCACGATACCCTGCTTTACAATCGAAACCAAAACAATGAAAACTCTCCACAACTAAAAAACTTGCCATTACAGTCTAAACAAAATAGTATCAACAATTCGACATCATTACCTTCAAAACCACTGATATCTTTGGCAGACAAGGAGAACTTGACCTCGATTCTACATTCACCAGGAGAATTTGATACGAGCTTATTTAATGCATCCAAAAAGATCAATTTTGATGATTCGCCTAGAATAAGTACATTGACTGGTGATAGCTCTGGATTTTTAGAAGCTGATTATCAAAGTTGGAGGAATGAGAGACTTAAGCAAATTAATAAATGACTCTACTTAATTAAAGTATGATTATTATTACATATTGATAAATATATAGTATACAGAAATTATCTAGAATTACAATAAATATTAAATGGGGGAAGTGATTTCACTTGATAGATGGATCATGTACGCTTATCTGAATGAGAATTTCTTAAATAATCTTGATCCGACAGGACATGAAGATTTGAAATATCTTCTTTAAGATCTTCGTAATTATCTTCATTTTGTGCATTGTCTTCGTCGACGTTTTCGTCATCATCATCATCATCGTCATCATCGTCGTCATCATCGTTGTCATCATCATTATCATCGTCGTTGTCCTCGTCATCGTTATCATCCTCATCATCATCGTCATCGTCAATGATAGCCTCTTCATTTTTATCATCATCATTATCATCATCTTCAGGATAACCACCCAACTTTAACACAATTCTATTGACAACTTCATTCCAATCCATCATACCACCCATACCAATATCACCATAACTACCAACCACTTTTTCAACTGGTTTTAAAATTTCAATCCAGGGCATTTCTTCTGTAATTGATTTGATTTGCCTTTTGGTTGAAATGGCATTATAAGCATAACTTACCATTGCTGGTGCTAATAAAATTGGATAAGCTGTGTTCCAAGCTCGAATAACATTAGTCAATAAATTATCACACAAACCAAGAGAAATTTTTGATAAGGTATTGGCAGTTAAAGGACAAACCACTAAAATATCAGCCCAACGACGTAATTCAATATGTAAAACAGGATCTGATCTACCTTTCCAAGTAGTCCATTCATCAGAATCACGCCATACTTTAACATGTTTAACATTTTCCAAAATATTAATAATTTCTTGACTAATGAAACTTTCACTTGATTTTGTAAGTATTAATTGAATTTTTAATTTTTCTGGGGTATAAATTTCAAATAATTTATTAATAATTAATTTAATTTTAATAGTTGATAAAGCACCACAAACCCCTAATAAAATATGAATTTTTCCATCATTTTCAGCTAATCTTGGATCAATATTAGAATTTTGTTCTCCTTTATTAATTGAATTTGTATGATTTATTGCACTACTAGTAGCGGAATTGTTTCTACTATTTAAAGAACTTGATTTTGTAATATGATTATCACTTGCATTTGAACCACTTCTTGATCGAGTTAATTTTGTTGGTTTTAAAGCTTCATCGACATAAAAATGAGCGTGCATTGAAGGTTGTTTATGATGTTGAGGAGTTTCGGGAGGAACCGCCATATAATCGATTAAAGAGTCATTTGAAGGATTATAAGATACATTGATACTAGTTGTTGGACTCAAACAATCAGAAATGTCAGGGAAACCCACCGAAGATAACCGAGGTAACTCAAATCCTACATCACCTTTAGCATTTTCTTTGCTTAAGCCAGGAGCCGCTGAACCAGTAGCCACTGAGCTAGGATCTTTTGCTAATCCTGAATCTGGCTTTTCCTTTGCCAAACCTGGTTCTGCCCTTTCTTTGTCTTGGTCTTTTTCTTTCACTTTCTCTTCCTCTTTCTCTTTCTCCTTCTCTTTTTCCTTCTCCTTTAGTAAAGCGCCACCTGCTTTTATAGTTTCTCGATATGGGTAATCAGGATGGGCAACCACCGAAGTCGAGGTTGGAATGTAGCGAGTGGATCCGGTTTTATTAAGGATAGGAGGAGGAGAGGGGCATCTTAGATTCGATTTAGCAATGATTGACCCTGGATGTTCATCTTTTATATGAATGACATCCAGTTTTTTGGGCTTTGAGCCATCTAAAGTCATTTTTCCCAGAACAAAATCTCGTTTACAACCAAACACTAGACCAACCTAACTTATTCAGCCAATAATACCTTGGTTTCGCTATCGAAATTGCTTACTTGTCTTAATAAATCCACTATCAATTAGTGATTAATAATTTAGCAGCAGATTTTTTTTTCCTTACGGATAAAAAAAAAAAAAAAAAAAAAAAAAAAAAAAAAATAGCCAAAGTCACATGATCCCACCAATTACCAAAAGAAGAAACAAGAAGAAGAAGAAGAAGAAGAAGAAGAAGAAGAAGAGAAGAAGAGAAGAAGAGAAGAAGAGAAGAAGAGAAGAGAGGAGAAGGATTAGCGGTGGTGGTATAGTTAGAAGAAGAATCTTTTTTTTTTTTTGTTTTTTGATTTTTGTTTAGTAATTGTTTTGTAACAAAATATTAGATATAGATATAGATATAGATATAGATATAGATATAGATATAAATGTATATAGATGTGTATAGATTAATCTATATGCGTATCTATATGTATCTATATGTATCTATCTGTGTATATATAAATGTATGTATATCTTTTATGCGTATGTATATATGTATGTATATATATATCTATATGTGTATCTATATCTGTATCTACATATTTATACCAGGTTATGTTGATAGTAAAGAAGGGATCATATGGTTTTATTATCATAGACTTCTTCCCGTGTATTAATTCAATGAAACCCCTTTGTCATTATATATAAACTGTAGATAGTTTACCAGCTTTGGCGGATTTCCGCTACTTACTAACAGCTATTACAGACTCTACCAAACAACCAGTTTGATCAGAATTAGGTGATAGCACGGGCTTCTTGATTACTCATACCCCCTATACTACAATGTAGATGAGCTTAGTAGTTCCTGGTGACATTCCCATAAATAGGTTTCGCCATTTCCTACATTCATTACAACATAGGCGATTTAGTTTTGATTACTTAGGGGCTACAACCATTGAAACTATGAACTTCTTGTTATCTAGATACTTTATATATGTGTAGACACGTTTTTGCATCAACATGGGTTAGTATTGAATCCGAGTTTTATTTGATTTACACTGATGGGACACACAACAACCTATTAATATGCTATTACCAACATAAATTATATGGATTACAATTATTTGGTAGGAACCTTCATGATAAATATTTAGTTAGGTTCTGGCGACACTACATGTAAAAGCATTAATATTACTATTATTGTTAAATATATTACATAATTAGTTATACTTAATGTTAATACATTATTAACTTTTTATCAATCGACTTGATATTCTCTATTTTTATGTCTGTCATTGAACAAGTTTATTAAGATTAGGTTTAGCAAGATTATGAATTGTACAACAAAAGTAATCCTTTTCATAACAATCTCAACATTGAAATGCTGCTGCTATATTTGCATGTAGTTAGTTTGCCCTTATCATAGCTAGTTTATCTTTTTTATTTATGGCTCATGTTCATAACCCGTATCCCTATGTATTTGGCTATTATTTGGAACAGAGGAATAATATTTTGGAGTATAATAGGGATATGTAACTTTATTATAATACAACTTTTGTTGGAGTAAGATTCGTTCAATTGCTAGTTTAGATAAAACTGGACTATTCTGGTGATTTGGGGTGTAATTGCCAGTTAAAAAATTTTCATAGTTGGGATTTCTAGTTGCTGAACTCAATTGTTGAATTTTATAATTCTTATAATCAGGATACTTGTCGAATCTTACTTTCAAAATTCTTCCTTCAAACTCAACATTATCCATTATTTCAATCAATTTTGTCGCCGATTGTTTATTTGAAGTTATTACTATAGCAAACCCTCGAGATTTAAAGTGATTTTTTCGTCTATTCGATTCCAAATAAACTTCATTATTAGAATATATCCCTAAATCTGATGTTTGTGTTTCTTGTATTGGAATTTCTACTCTTAAATTTTTTAAATTTATTGTAGAATCAATTTCTTTCGATTTGGTTAGGATGAAATTCTTCAAACTAGCCCAGTTTGAGCTATAAGGTACATTCCCAATAAAAACTCGACATGGATTTACTCTCTTCACTTTATCATATTCATCACCTTTAACGAGAAAATAGTCTGGGTTAGTATAAGGCTTTCTCATTAACGATCCAGATCGAGATTGTTGATAAGTGAAGCTGGGGGTAAATAAAGTCCCATACTGGTTATAATATAGATCATAGTAACTCAAGCCAACTCCATTATTTGAGTTGTTAATCAATTGAACGCTTACAATTTTATTTGCCCATTCAAACCCTTGCAATATGTTTAAAAGACAGAAACAAGCATAATAATCATCCACTTTCAAAATAGCTGAAACCTCTACATGTTCAGTGGTATCAACTAAAAAGTCGACTACTTCATAATTGATTTCAAATTCAAAATTAGCTTGTAAAATCGACTCGATCAATTCTACAACCGCCTCTTGGCTTACTGACGGAAGGTTGTGAATACTGATATAATACACCATGTTATGTTTGACTTGGCCGCTTTGAACTAAAAATGGAGTTAATATATATATATCTTTAAAAAATGTCTTAGGTCAACAAAGTTGATGAAACAATGATTTTCAAATATAAACGAAACCCCAAATTAAATCAAACAACCTTCTACTTATAGTCACTGTTGTAACAAATTATCCTTATCCCAACCGTTACCTTCAGTTAAACCTAAATACCTAATCAAATTATCTTTACCCCACTATGAAACCTCAGTGTTTACCAGATACTGTCCAATTGTACCAATTGGACTGTGAAAAATTTATTATAAGTCCCCGTCTCAAACTAGAATAAACCAAGCTACGGCAATGATTCCTAACCTAGCTACTGGTTAACTAGTAGCCAATAAGAAACAAACATTTTTTTTTTTGTCCCATTAATGTAAACAATAGGAAACAATCTGAAAATAACAATGCTACCTTAGACATACATATATATATTTTCTACAACCCTAATAAATATATTTGCCTAATCAATACACTAGTTTGAACAAAGCTAGTCTAATTCCCTATTCCATTCTACTTACCCGATTGCTCTGCCCTGGCATACACCTTCATCATCACTAAAGCTTTGTCCCTTTGCCTATTAGTACGCTGTGACGATCTTTGGTCTGATACTTTGGCCAAAGTTATTTCGACAAACACAATCAGTTTCAAACCCATAAAACTACTCACCTGGGGGTTTTTTTTTATTAACGCTATTCATACTACTTATACTAGTCATATCAATCACAATCGATCTTGACTCTACCTTTATTGTAACTGTGAAGTACTCCAGAATCTACTTTGATCGTTATCTGTCAATATGTATGAGGTCAGGGTCCACAACCAAGCCGATTTTTTTGCAGCCTAAATTGATGGGCGCTAAATAGTAACACATTTTCAAATGCAAAGCTTGGATATGGGATTACCAACAAGCCATAGAGTCGATTCGGTCAGCGGCAAGGATGTGATTTCTTGTAAAACTAGCGGATCTTGCGATACGGTGAAAGTTGGGATTGAGGGAGACTTAAAATCATCGATTGATGAAGGGAATGCAACCAATGCACTCCAGCGCCAGGTATGGCAAGAGGTCTGTGATGATGAAACCGAAGCTATGGATGAAGTTAATTGCAAAATGGATAATAAGTTTGAAGATAAAGATGAAAAAGTTAGCGAAAAGGTTAGCGAAAAGGTTGGTGAAAAGGTTGGTGAAAATGTTAGCGAAAAGTTTGCTGGACTAGGAAATGAATTTGTAAACGAAGATTTCAATGAAAAGACTGACGAAACTGGAGAAAGAAAACAGATGCAGGTGATTGTCAACAAAGTTTCTGAAACCAATTTTGATCAAATTGGTTCTGCTGCTGCTGACAATATTGAAAAACTTGGTGATGAAAATTATGTCGATAAAGATAGTCAAAATAGTGAAATCACGATTGTGCCTAAAAAAGTTTCAATCAATTATAATAATATTATGAAATTTTGTTTGATTTTGAGTTTATCGGGATTTCCTTTAGGTTGGGATGTTGCAACTTCAAGTTCAGTGTTATCGAATATAAATTTTCCAATAAAAATTACATCATCTTGGGAATTTGGATTAATTATCTCATGTTTTCATATTGGCTGTTGTTGTGGTAGTTTGATTTTAGGAAATCAATTAACTAATTTGAAGAATTTATTACAATTGGCAATATTAATATATGCTTTTGGTTCAATACTCCAAGTTTTAGCGGTTTTTTTCATGAATAAATGGGGGTTATGGCCATTTATTTTGGGAAGACTTATCATTGGTTTTGGATGTGGTACTTTAGGGGTTGTTAGCCCTGTTTATACCCAAGAATTAGTTGTTGGTGGTAATAAAACTAGTTTTTATCTTTCATTTCATCAAATTTTGGTAGCAGGAACAATATTTTTGGGAAATTTAATCAATTATTGCTTGAATTCTTGGAAAAATTATATTTACTTTATTGAAATTGTTAAAATTGGTTATATTTCATTCTATTTCTGTTTGATATGGTGGTTACCAAATTCGATCAAGTATTTTAAAATTACAAAACAATATACTCAATTATGGTTAATTTATAATCGATTAATTATAAATTTAAATGAAACAGTATTTCAACAAATATTAAATACTCCAATTCAAAATATGGAAAAATTTTCAAAAGAAACTATTAGACCAATGATTATCGGATGTTTAATTATGGTTTTCCAACAATTCACTGGGATTAATTATTTTTTTTATTATGGTACTATAATTTTCCCAGCTCCAATATCCATTGTTATATTGTGCTTTATAAATTTGTTAGCATCGTTCTTTTCGAGTTGGTTAATTCAAAAAGTTAAATTAAAATTGATTTTGACCATTTCGTCATATTTAATGAGTATAGTGTTAATTATTTACTCAAATTTAGGTCAATTTACTAATTCACCTTCAATTTTAATTGTTTTGACAACATTATTCATTATTTTGTTTGCCATTAGTTGGGGTCCAGGAGCTGGAATTATGGTTAACTTAACTTCTCATGGAAATCCTCTTATTATGTCAGGAGCAATTGCTTCTAATTGGTTGTCGAATTGCATCATTACTTTGATTACTCCATGGATGATAGCTCAAACGGGATTTTTGTATGGTTGCTTCTTTGCAACCATGTTAATAATTCTGGGAACTTTTGTTCACTATTTTATTGAATGAAACAAAGGTTTACTATTTTTTGGCTAAAACCAAGATTCAATTGTTATTGAACTAAACAAAAGCATTTTTAAATAGAGGTTTATAAGAGTTTTATAACCTATTTCAATAAGAAGCAAAATTTTAACTGTAAGAACCTTGTATGGGCGAAATTTATTAGGAGTATTATTTTAAGGGGTATTTTCATACAATAACAAAAAGCCTGTTACAATCTTCAACTCAAGAGGATTGACGATCAACCAAGCTGACATTGTTCATAGAAAATGACTTGAGTCGCCAATTCATCAGGCAAATCTCTTAAATAGAAACATCTCTAATTTTGAAAAGCGACAACAAAATAATAAGAAATGTGTTTTACAAGAACAATTGTACCAAGCACAATCTGGAGATAGCTCTAGTGTACAATCAAGCAATTTAAATCCAGTAAAATCAAGCAATCTAAAATTAAAGCAATTAAACTCTCTTAATTTTATATAATCAAGCACGATATATAACAAGGGCAACCACCATTTTCATCAAATAATGCTGATTCACCTATCATTTACTGAAGGAGATACTTGTAAGTGCTCCTGGTTTTTTTTACGAGTTTTCTACCAAAAGATATTGTCATTGTAATAGAAAAAATCTATTCTTTAAATGTAAGAGATAACCGTAGTCCATGGTTGTCATCAACTCTACTACAGTAATATAATTAAATAACATACCAAACATACAACTTGATAAAATCTTGTTTGTGACAAGCAACAAGTTTGAAACAAGTAGAGGATGATCATGACACATTTTTATTCCAATTCAATTAAACCTTATGATACCTTGATTTTATTATATCTAATCGACTACTACTACTACATTTCTGTTTGTTGGTTGTTGCTCATACAGCGACGCTAGTTGTACAATTTTCAAACCAAAAAAATTCCAATCAATACCAGAACCATAGGTATCGCTTAAATACACATTCACTTTTAATTTAGTTCGTTTATATCTACAATTCTAAAGTTATTGTTAAACAATTCTTTATTCAACCCTGATTTGATTACTAACGAAAATTTACCCGGATTTTCAATTTTTCAGCAACTTTTTCAACCAGGGAGGCCATAAATAGCTTCAGATATTATTAACATGTCTTTGGGAACTGTGATTGCTAACAGAACCAGAGGGTTGACTGTGGAAGCGATTGTCAAACATTATGACTTAGATGTAACTATTTTACGAAGTTATGATGACCAACCTCAGTTTGAACGGGCATTTCCTTTAAAGAAAGTTCCAGTTTATATTGGACCAAAGGGGTTCAAATTACAAGAAGCTATTGCTATCTGTCTTTATTGTATGTATTTTTTTGTGATGTACAACCTAAATGATGAGAAGATTTTATTCAATATTAAACAGTTATCCCTGTCTTAATAAACTATGTCGAGATTATTATTCTGAAGGTTATAAAAAATTACCAGGTTAGATATCAGGTTTGATTAAATTGTAGTGTTTACTAACATTTAGTTATTAATAAAGCTGATCCAAAGTCAAAATTATTGGGTAAAAACCCCGAAGAATATGCTTCAATCCTTAAATGGCTTTCATTTGTCAATGGTGATGTTTTACCAACCGCCGCTCAGGTTTTCCGTCCCTTGATTGGTGATGGATTTCCTTACAATAAAAAATCCATCGATGATAATTCTCGTTTACTCGATTTACAAATGTCGATCTTTGAAGCAAGATTAGCTGATTATACTTATCTTGTAGGAGAAAGAGTTACATTTGCTGATGTATATTGTGCTATAATGATCCATAAACCTTTCACTTTAATTTGGGGAACTGAATGGAGAAAAAAGTATCCTAATGTTACTAGATGGTTCAAAACTATAATAAATGGCAAAATAGTTGCTCCAGTATTACCAGATTTCAAGTTTACTGACAAACCTGTTGAATATGTTCCTCCAAAGAAGGAAAAGAAAGCTAAAAAAGCTAGTGAAGCCCCAGCAGCTGCTGCAGCTGCTGGTGCTTCTACCGCTGGTAAATCGGCCACTTCTAGTGAATCCGCAGCTACTACAACTAGTGAACAACCTAAACCAAAGCATCCTTTAGAACTTTTGGGTAAACCAAAAGCTCCATTAGATGAATGGAAGAGACAATATTCCAATAATGATACCAAAGACTCTATTGAATGGTTTTGGAAAAATCAATTTGATCCCAGTGAATGGTCATTATGGAAAGTTGATTATAAATACAATGATGAATTGACATTATGTTTTATGTCCAATAATTTAATTGGGGGATTTTTCGCCAGATTATCAGCATCTACCAAATATTTATTTGGGTGTATGGTTGTTTATGGGGAAAATAATAACAATGGTATTACGGGAGCATTTTTAGTTAGAGGTCAAGAATTTGAACCTGCTTTTGATGTTGCTCCTGATTGGGAATCTTATCAATTCACCAAATTAGATCCTAACAATCCTGAAGATAAAGCTTTTTTCAATAATATGTTATCCTGGGATCACCCAGTTGAAGTTGATGGACAAAAAAGAGAAATCTCCGATGGTAAGGTATTTAAGTAGAAATATAATCTTCTCAACCCTGGACTTCTTATAGATTAAGATGATCCAAATGAAGCCACTTAGTGTATAGGTAATGTATGGTAATGAATTTTCTGAATTAAAACTAACCAGTTGTGAAAAAAAAAAAAACCCCCAAGTTATAATAATAACCAATGTTAATACCTATAAATTAACTAAATACTATCTTATCACTCTATTAACTACTGGATTATCCCCTATAATCTTGTCTTATCTTCTTAATTAAATGATTGGATCAGTAAATGGTAGCGCTGATTTTTTTTTGAGCGTTGGGGCACGACCCGAAATTTTTTGGAATCGCGTTGATGAAAATGACGATGTTAATAGTGGCATAGATTGATATCGATAGAATGGTGTTGGCCAACAATGTGTATGTAAGGCAGATACGAAGAAGACCATTGGTGGTGTTGGTACCATTGATGATAGTTTTGTTTGTTTACTATCAATTTTTTTCCGATTCGACTCCTACGCTCAATGATTTATCGTCATCCAAGACTAAGTACAAGTATAGTAATAAGAATCGAGGATGGTTTAGTAAGAATCGAGAAGTTATATTACAAAACTTACCCAAGAATCATATTTCTCATTATGATTTGAATCGATTAACTACCAGTCCGGATGCATTAATAAATCGAGAAGAGATTTTAGTTTTAACTCCCATGTCGAAATTTTCATCAGAATATTGGAATAATTTAAATAAATTAAGTTATGATCATTCGTTGATTTCTTTAGGGTTTATATTACCTAGAAATGAAGATGGTGATATTGCATTAAAATCGTTAGAATCAGCAATTAAATCTTTACAATCAAATAATAAATTAAATTGGAAAAAAATTACAATCTTACGTCAAGATACTGATTCTTTACATTCTCAAGAAGAGAAACAAAGACATGCTTTAAAAGTTCAAAAGGAAAGAAGAAGTATGATGGCATTAGCTAGAAATTCATTGGTTTTCACTTGTTTATCACCAACAACTTCTTGGGTTTTATGGCTAGATGCTGATATCGTCGAAACTTCTCCCGATTTATTACAAGATTTAATTAAACATAATAAACCCATAGTTTCAGCTAATGTTTATCAACGTTATTTTGATAATGAAAAACAACAAAATTCAATAAGACCTTATGATTTTAATAATTGGGTTGAATCAGATGAAGGTTTAGCTTTGGCTGCTTCCTTACCTGATGATGAAATTGTGGTTGAAGGTTATGCAGAATTAGCTACTTATAGACCTTTGATGGCCCATTTTTATGATGAAAATGGTGATGTTCATACCGAAATGGCTTTAGATGGTGTAGGTGGAGGTGCAGTCATGGTTAAAGCCGATGTTCATCGTGATGGTGCCATGTTCCCTTCATTCCCTTTCTATCATTTAATTGAAACTGAAGGATTTGCTAAAATGGCCAAACGATTAGGTTACGAAGTATTTGGTTTACCTAATTATTTGGTATTTCATGGAAATGAATAGTTACATTTAGATTATCATAATAATAAACAAAGCATAAGAATAATGAATTCGAAAAAGATCCAGCGTTATTGATTCTAAACCAAAAGTTTTAACGAAAGAAAAAAAAAAAAAGCTAATCAATTTTTACTACAACAACGGTATCAATTGTTTAAACCATTTGAGGCAAAAAACATTATTTTCATAACCTTCTGACCTCGCAAGTAATTCACTCGTGTCCTGATAATTGGACTCTCTTACATATTTAATATATTTACTCTAGTTTCATGCCTCGTTCAATTATAGTAATTTTTTCAACTATTTTTTACAAATTCTTTATTAATTTTTTATCAATTTTTCACCAATTTTTGTTACTTTTTTTGGCTCTTTTATAAATCCTCTCACTGTTTCTCCTGTTATCTCCTGTTTTCGACCCTTATTCACTCAGTTTCTTTGAATTTTTCATCTAATCAATTCTTGTTATAGGCTTTGTCCAAATCAGGAAATAATTCTCCACCGCACCCAATTTTTTGCGATGGGCTAAAAAAACCAAGCGATGAGGTTGGATAAGTATTAGATCTTTTATTAGTTATTCTATAATGCAACTTTCATGGAAGGATATACCAACGGTGCCAACGGCACCGGACATGTTGGATATTATACTTAATAAAACCCAAAGAAAAACCCCTACTGTTATTAGGCCAGGATTCAAAATTACGAGAATTCGAGCCTTTTATATGAGAAAGGTCAAGTTCACAGCTGAAAGTTTCAGTGAAAAGTTTACCGACTTGATCAGTGGGTTTCCAAACATTAATGACGTTCATCCATTTCATCGGGATTTAATGGATACATTATATGAAAAAAATCATTATAAAATTTCTTTAGCAGCGGTTTCAAGAGCTAAAACTTTGATTGAACAAGTATCTCGAGATTATAATAGATTATTGAAATTTGGACAATCTTTGTATCAATGTAAACAATTGAAAAGAGCTGCTTTAGGTAGAATGGCCACAATTACCAAAAAATTGAAAGATCCTTTAATTTATTTGGAACAAGTTAGACAACATTTAGGAAGAATGCCATCTATTGATCCAAATACAAGAACTTTAGTTATTTGTGGTTACCCAAATGTTGGTAAATCTTCATTTTTGAAATGTATCACTAAAGCTGATGTTGAAGTTCAACCTTATGCTTTTACAACTAAATCTCTTTATGTTGGTCATTTTGATTATAAATATTTGAGATTTCAGGCTATTGATACCCCTGGTATTTTAGATAGACCAACTGAAGAAATGAATAATATTGAAATGCAATCTATTTATGCTATTGCTCATTTAAGATCTTGTGTTTTATACTTCATGGATTTATCAGAACAATGTGGTTTTTCAATCGAACAACAAGTTAAGTTATTCCATTCAATCAAGCCATTATTCGCCAATAAATCGGTCATGGTAGTTATGAATAAATCTGATATTATCAAACCAGAAGATTTAGATGAAGAAAAACAAGAATTATTAAAATCTATTTCCTCAACCGCTGGAGTTGAAATTATGAACATTTCTTGTCATGAAGAGGAAGGTGTTATGCAAGTTAGAAATCATGCTTGTGAAAAATTATTAACTGCAAGAATTGAACAAAAATTGAAAGGTACCGCTAGAGTTAATAATGTTCTCAATAAAATTCATGTTGCTAAACCACAAGCTAGAGATGATTTGGATAGATCGCCACACATACCAGATGCTGTCAAATTAATTAAAAGATATGATCCTAATGATCCTGAAAGAAGAGTTTTAGCTAGAGATATCGAAGCTGAAAATGGTGGTGCTGGGGTATTTAACATTAATCTTAAAGACAAATACTTACTTGAAGATGAAGAATGGAAAAATGATATCATGCCAGAAGTTCTTGATGGTAAGAATGTTTATGATTTCTTAGATCCTGATATCGCTGCTAAATTACAAGCTCTTGAAGAAGAAGAAGAAAAATTAGAAGCTGAAGGCTTTTATGATTCTGATTCTGAAATTGAAGATGATGAAGTCGCTGATATAAAAGAAAAAGCTCTTTGGATTAGAAATAAACAAAAGACTATGATCAACGAAGCTAGAGATAGAAAACATCTTAAGAATAAGGCAATCATGCCAAGAGATCAAATCAAGAAATCATTTTCAGAAATGGAAGACCATATGTATAATATTGGGTATGATACCACTCAATTGAAGAAGAAAGCTAACAAAGAAAAGGAATTATCTGGTGTTGATATCTTGAAGAGAAACCAAGGGATTAAATCGGCTAAAATATCTAAGAAGAGAGCCCCTGCCAATCAATCCGATCGTCTTAATGATGGTTTGACTGATGGTGCATTAAGATCACAGGCTGAAAGATTAGCTAAATTTCAAAGAAGAGAAAGGAATAGAATGGCAAGACAAGGTGAAGGTGATCGTCATGAAACCGCCGCTATTCCAAAACATTTGTTTTCTGGTAAAAGAGGTATCGGTTCTAATGATCGTCGTTAGGGAATTTTTGTCATTTTTTATTCATTTTCATTTATATTTTCATATATATTGTACAATATCTTCATAGTGTAACTGCATTTTAATAAATAACGTTGAAAGTAACCAATAAACTAGTTTCAGTCATTACAATAAACCATTCAGCGAAAATACTAATAAAAATGTAAATTCGTTTTCTATAAACTCCACTAACCCAGAAAAATTCTATTATACAAGTTCTATATACATACATATATATATATATCAAAATGGTCTAGCTTTCTTCTTTTTATCAAATATCAGAGTATGACCCTTTTTCACTGATCTTGAGTTTATATTTTCATTGTCCAGATCAGAATCAGGTTCAGGTTGCTTTATAACTGGTTTTTTAGTGAAATTCTTGTCTTTTCTTGACTTGGTATCGTTTTTCTCTATTTTGCTCCGATTTTGACTCCTCATCTTGTTCATTAGTGCTGTCATTGGTTTTGACTGTTGAACTTTTGATTGAGATTTGAAATCTGGCTTTAAATCAGTTCCATTCACAAAATCACCTATACTCTTACTCGACTTCATCAATGTCAAGTTAGACAACGAAGCTCCGTTGGCTATTATCGGTAGTTGAAAAAACGAATCATTCGATGTCTGGGAATCCAAACTATCGATCTTATCGGTATTTAGCCATTTGAGTGCCATGCCACTATTCTTGTTCATCGCTAACTCAAACTTGGCTCTAAACTCTTCCTTCTCCTTGATTTCCTTCCTTCTATTCACCTTAGACATACTTACTAGTCATCGCACAATGCTTTGTCAGAACTGAACCAAATTTTGGTGCGCATTTTTTGGCAACTGTTTCACCAATCGTTCATCCAGCCAATCGTAAACTCGATATCTAAACACGAAGCAGATGTTGGTTTACAGTATAATGTAGCAAAATGTTCTATTATTCTAGCAATTTGAATAAAAAGCGATTTTCGGGAATTTTTGTGCACTTTTAGGTGGGTTTATTGAGAAAACTATTGTCATCTGTAATTGTTACAGGGTTAATGGAAAGAGCCATGATACCAAAACTGTTATGAGATTTAGTTCTTCAATATTGTGATTTGGTGTTTATTGCTTGTAGGAATTGTATTAATATTGTTTTCTGGACTATACATTTATAGAGAGATTGATTAAAGTATCTTGGGCACATGTATTTGCTGGGTTTAAGAACAAACTTCTTTGAACATTTCTTAAACATCCACTCTTCAAATATGAATCACTTAATTGGTCTGAAGTTACTTTGGATTGTCTTAATTCGGCCAATGCAAGTGTCATTGAATTGCTGAGTTTACCCCAGATATGATAATCTCCCGGAAATAACATTGCTTGTCTCTGCCAAATTAAATCATCTCGGTTCAATCGGGTATTAAGTTCTGATAATAATTTGGGAACAACTTTAAATGAATCGTTGATTGTATCTTCTAATGATAATCCTTTCAATTCATCTTTAATAGCTTCAAAATAATCCTCAAGGTTATCGACAATAGATATAGCTCCAAGTACTAAAACAACTAATAAATTGGAACCATGAGCTTCTATAAATGCAAATAATTGATCTAACGCTTCTTGTTTGGTATCTTCTGTACCATAGGCATTCAAGACTTGAGCAATCAAAACAACCATTCTGTTCGAATTGTTATATCTTTCAAGGATTTTGGTTAACACATCCAAAGATTCATCAAACTTATCATTGAAAAATAATCCTAACCCAATAACAATCCGCGATGATAATACTATTGAGTCGTTTTCCTCGTTTAGGTTCAAAGCAAATTCGGCAGCCTCAATAGCTTCATCATATTGTTCTAATGCAAGATAAATTCGACCAAGTTGGGTTTTTGCTTCAGCAAATTTCTCGAGAGTAACTTCACTTTCAGTTGTTTCGTATTGTTTTTCGAGTAAATCACATAATTTAATTGCAATTTCTTTTGCATAAATAAAGTTTTTACATCTCTCACTGATACTCAAACCAATCCTCAACCCTTGCTCGTCTTGGGGATAATACTGTAAATACTTTTGTAAAGCAAAATTGGCAGCACTGAATTCCTGTGCTGCAGCAGTATCACGGGGATCACTACCTTCATTGTGCTTCTTGATAATAGATAAACCATACAACAATTGAGCTAATGGTGATCCTCCATTGGAAACAATGTATGCATGTGTAAATAATCTCGATGCCTGTTCTTCATCACCAAGCGCTTCTGCACTTAATGCGTTACCTAACCATGATTGAGATTGTTGAGGTGCAACAGACTGGCCTCTTAAAAATGCCTCTTGTGCTATTTCGGCATCTCCATATCTTAAATATAATGCTGCTAAATTGGTCCATATACTAGCATCTCTAGATTCCAACGTTGTAGCTTTAATAAAACAATGTTGAGCTATTTGTGGGTTGCTTGAGACATATGCATTTCCTAAAGCAACCCAAAAAGATGGATTGTTATTCTCTAATTGTACTGCCCTTTTCAAATTTTTAATGGATAACTTTCTAGCAGTTTCCTCTGATTCTTCTTGATACAACAATTCTAAAAACGATAACCCCAAATTATAGAAAGCGATTGATCTCACGTATTTGTTTATCTTGTTTGGTAAATACAAAATTCCTGCTTTTGCTGATAATACCATGAAATACAAAATTGATTTGATATAATTTCCAGTTTCAAAAGTTTCAATCGCATTGTCGACATTTATTTCAATAGCGTCATTCTCAATCTCTTTGAAATAGTCCCCTCCCTCTGAAAAGTCAACAGTTTCAAATATTTCTTTTATTGTAGCAATTGGCATTTTCAGTAAATCGTTTTGAATGGTCAAATATACACGCAAGCATTCCATAAGTGATTTCCATAAAGTTGCAGATTTGTAATTCACTAACTTGGCCCTCAGAATGTATTGGATTGCACTAGCGTTTGCAGCTATTGCCCTTCCAATGTAACCTTGTTCAGCCAATTTAGAAGCTAAACCCATATTTGCTTCATAAATCGCGGTGAGGATACATTCTTCATTGGGTTTTTTGATCAATGCAGTATGAAGATGTTCTAATCCTTCATCAAATTCCCCCATTTCAGAAAGAATTTTACCCAACATATATATGGTGATCCAGTCATCGGTCTTCAATGTTAATACATGATAAAATACTTTTGAAGCGGCATCAAGTCTTCCACAATTGTAGTAAGCTTCTCCCAAACCAATCCAACACTGTACATCTGTAGATGACATTCTCAATGCAGTTTGAAACCATTCCACAGCTTTAGCGTCGTCTTGTTTGTTCAAAGAAGAACAACCTAGAACACGATAAGGCCAAGCACGATCGTCGCCTGTGTCGTAGTTTTTACTTAAAAGAATTCTTTTTGAACTTTCGGTTGTAATAATTTTATTACAAAGAATCTCAACCAAGTCCCATTCATTCTTAGCAGCCAATTCTTCAACTAAATATTTGGCTGCGTTCACCTCATTTACGTCAAGCTCAAATGCTTTGTAGAAGCATTTGGATCCACGGTTTTTATCACCATAGTACTCTTTATAAAGGATACCTAGTAATGTATAAGATGGAGCATGGTTAGAAGTTTCCTTCAATGCTTTGATTAAATGGTTGTAAGCTGCTGCTATATTATTTTCAAGTGAATCATTTTCCATTATATAGCTTTTAGCTATTCTCCAGTGTATAGTAGCTCTAGTATCAGCGCTATTCAAGTCACCTCCCGTTACATTGTTTAAAGCATCAATCAAACCACGTCTTCCGGTCTCATAGTCACCCAATTTAATTAAACACCAACTATATTCTTTTAAAGCTTCATAATTATTGGGATATTCCTTAATCACTTCTCCTAATAAATTCTTAGCATTGTTTAACTCATTTTTCTCTATTAATATCAAACCTTTACCAATCTTTGCCCTTACATTATCCTTTGCAGTTTCCAATATACGATCATATAGTTGCAATGCACGAGAAAAATTTTTAGGTGCTTCATAATATGTATAAGTGATAGCCAAAGCACATAACAAATCCTCTTTAGTGTTTGCAAGGTCTAAACCAAAGTTACGCTGAATGTCAGCCAAAATTCTAATCGAATTATGACATTTAATCGAACCTTCTCCATATTCTTGTAAATGAATATGATAATTACATATAATCCTATTAGCCAAAACAGAATTCTTTGATTTGATATAACCTTCAATCAAAAGAGCATTGATTTGATCTAGAGACAAACTCATATTTTTTGAATCGTCCACTGTATCTGTTAATGTAGCCAGAGCTAACTCCTTCTCTACTTCGTCAATTTGTGATGGTTCTAGAAAAGAGTTCATAGCCAAAATTTCTTTGAGAATTTTATCTTTGTCAAATGGAGAAATATCACACATTATATAACCATACAATATTTGAGCTAGACCTTCGGATCGAAAGTTTTGTAAATAAAAGATTATTTTATTTATATCCATATCACCAAGAGATTTGAAATCAGACCAATTAAAATATAAGTTCCAAGCAAAAGAACTTTTTGATTCAATTAATATCATTCCTTCAACCATATCTTGCACTTCATTGATAAGTTTTAATTTATTTGGAGCCACTCGTAGCATTTGATATTTATATTTTAAGTATTCATCTTGATACTTACTTCTAGTAGCATCGTCATTTGAGATATTTAACAATTGGCTATATAAATTATCAAGATCACAGTCTTTATAAATAGTCCAAGTAACATTATTTAAAGACAATTGTTGATCATAAGTTATATTTTTGCCGAACTTGACTCTTTCTTTAGCCAAATTTCTCAGATTCAAATCATCAAACTTTTTAGTAACGATATCTATCAATTGAATTAATTTGAAATCGCCATTTCCTAATTCATCTCCCAAAATATCTCCCAATTTCGTTCCCGGAATAATTGATCTGTAATAAAGTTCTTGTAGCTGTAAATTGGTTCGATAACTGTTTGATTCCAAATAATTTGTCATATCCTTCAACAATTCTCCTATACCATTACCTCGATCGATTTCAATTTGAATTATCGAAGTTATCGATTCGAAATATAGCTCATAATCATTCCTAGCTTTGGCGACTTGAAAAATCCCTTTCCATCCCAACACATTCTCCGGATCCAACTCAGTTGCTTTCCTAAATGACCTTGTAGCCTTGTCAAACGCCTCTTGTAATACATGGGCTTTACCTTCAAATATGTACGCAAAAAAATTGGTCTTGTCCACTTCCAAAATGTCAGCAACATACTCCAACACTGTCTCGGGATCGTTTCTCTCTAACGCCGCCTTGGCCGCCTTCAACAACTGCTTCAACGTCGACATTTTGACGATGCAATTGATGTTGCAAAATCAAAGTTCCACACAAATTTTGTTGATTCGATTGGTTTTCCTGCACATAAGTTTTTCACTATAGGCTGCAGTTTTTCATAGTGATGAGGTAGTAGTAACAACCAGTTAGAGGAATAGGAGCCAGGAGGATGGATGAGAAGGTGTGGGAAGCGGCCAGAGGTCAGTCGCCAAAGCTGTATTTGTATACGTCGATAGCGCGGGGTCATTTGGGCGAAGTTGCTGCGATAATTGTGTCGATATTGATAAGTTGTGGTCGATTATCGGTTAAAGATATCAGTCACCGGACAAAATTGGGGATAAATGTGGTTAAGTCAGGTTTAGTTTCGTTGACTCAGTTGAACTGTATTGATTATTGGAAGGACGAGAGTTCCAAGCAAGTATTATATTCGTTTAATGAAGAAGGATTAGAAGTATGGATTCATTCGGGGGACATTATTCATCATATTCGGTCTAAATATGGAGAAGAGTATGCTGAGATTATTCAGATTGTATTGAGTAATGGCCATATTAAGATTTCTGATTATTTGAATAATCTCGAGCTGGAAGAAATTAAATTTGCAAAACAATCTTTGTTATTTAAATTATTTAGTGATAAATGGTTGAAAAGACTACAACCGATTAATTTTAATTCGATTAATGATGTTTGGTCTCAAGTTTATAAGGATGTTTTAAGAAATATTCCAAGAAATTCAACCACTTCCGAGGTTAAACGTGTAGCAGAAGCTACTGAAAGAGCCAAAGTCAAATATCAAGAATTGATGGAAGCAGGCCAAACTCAAAAAGATTTATATATCACCCAAGATGGTTTGAAGCTTTTGCAACCAAATCTTGTTATCATCTTTAATCTATCGAGGTTTAAAAAACATTTAAGAACTGTAGCTTTGACCAACTTAGCTCGTTCAAGAATAGGAAATATTACCTCCAAAGTGTACGAAATTGCTTTGGAAATGATAGAATCGAAGAGTCCGGACTTATCTCATGATTTTTTGAAAATATCTGGTTTAATTAATGATCCACAAGAAGAACGAGAATTTATTACTTCTATAGAAAATAAGTTGGTGGACGAAAAAGCAATTGTCTTCAATGTACGAGAGTTATTAAAATCATTGCCAGATACAATTGATTTAAGAAATTCAATTTTAACCCATAATTTTTTAAAACCTAATCAAAAACGGACGCTAACTGGTGGCGAACCTAATCCAAAGAAACAAAAAATCAAGACTGAATCTGAGGATTTAAATGCTTTCTTTGATGAAGCCAATGCAAATGATGAGTTGGATTTGAATGGCAATGGTGCTACTGATAACTCCGACCCTCATTCGATTTCATTATTACAACACCATCTAAAACTACTATCTTCAGGTTCAAACGTTCAATTTTTAACCGAAGTTACTCCTGGTTCATATACGGTTCCATTCAAACTTTTGGTTGATCAATTAAAGCAAAGTTATTTTGAAACAATAGTAAAATCAACCCTTGGTCCTCAAGCTTTTAGAGTTTTAAGATGCATAAAATCCCAAAAAGTTGGTGATGAAAAAAGTGTGTCCAATGCAGTTTTATTAAAGGAGAAATCTGTAAGAAATGAAATTTACAAGTTGGTAAAATTGAACTTTTTGGAAATTCAAGAAGTCCCAAGAAGTGCTGACAGAGCTGCATCAAAAACTTTTTACTTGTTTAGGCATAAGGAAAGAAGTGCCTATGACTTTTTAGCTGCTTCTGTAGTTTTCTCGATGGCAGAAATATTAACAAATATTCAAAACTTCAAAAATGATCACAAGATTCTATTAGCAAAATGTGAAAGGGAGGATGTCAAAGGTCGAGAAGAGGAGTTATTACTAGATTCAGAAGTGAAAACATTAAAAGGTTTACAATCCAGAGAGATTAATAATATTGGAAGGTTTAATAGACTCAAAAGTATCTATGATGTCTTTAGTTTATAATATTTTAGGTGTACAACTAATGCATTATATTTAAATTTCCTTAACTAAAAATTTATCTACAAGGTTTGCGTGAGTTTTACGAAATCAAACTGCTCCTCTTTTGCCTGTCCATTAACAGAGTAATTTGCTTTTACTCTTAATTTTATCTTAGCCCCTGCTTTCCCAACTATCTTCAATATTTGCCGTATGGAAGCTCCACCAGGGGTTATTTTATCTCCTCCTGTTGTAGAAGAAATTGTTAATTTTTGAGATTTAGGAACAGCAATCAATAATTGAATATGATCAATTGTTATAGTTTGATCATTAGCCTCTATAATTGCCTCTAATATGGCCTCACCATTTCCGGGGAAATGTTGGGGAACAAATAATACTCTAATATGTGCATTTGAAAATGCAGTGATTGCATCTTCAGGTAATGATTTAGGTTTTGTAGCAGTATTGCTGGATCCAAATAAATCAAGAATGGCAGCATTATTGGATGGTTTCGTTTCTATACTAGATCCTGACCCACCACCAAAAATGTCTGATAAAAGATCATTCTGGTTTGTACTACCAGTAGGTAAATTATTGTCATCCATTAAATCTAATAAAAGATCCTGTGTGGTATTCGATTTGCCGACAGTTCGAGTTCCGCTAGTGGGTTTACTTGCAGGTCTTGCATTTAAAGACAATGTTTCACGTTCCTTAGTAGGTGGAGCTGGCATCTTAGATAATAATCCTCGTTTTAGTTGATTATCTTGAGCAAAAATCTCTTGATATTCGATTGCTCTTATTTGAATTTCTAAGTTATTATCATAAGTTTTTGAGTTTAATATTAATCTTAATTGCTCGATTGTATCTGATTGCTTAAATCTGACTGATAATTTCAAAACAGCAGTCAATATATAAGTTGTGATTTGAACAGTTTCAGATTCAGAATAATTTGAATTATTGAGAATATCCTGTAAAAATGATAAAATTGATGATTCATTAACAATTTGTTGTTTTTCATTAACCTCAACAGAAGAATTTAATATTAAATCTGCATATTCTCCAATAGACCACACTGTTATTAAAGTTAAACCATATTGAGTTGAATCTTCAAGATATGAAGAATACAACTTTGAAACTATGTGCTTTTTCAAATCATTATCGTTACATTGTAAAATTAATGCTAAAATATTGGATATGATATCACTAGTGACAAAATTCCCCGATAATTTTAACATCCTGATCAAAGTGTCGAAATGCCATTTATCATTGGGAGAATATTTATTAGCAACAATAGCTAGTTGGGAAGTGATATATGGCTTCAATTCATTATCTTGACAAGTTTCCAAAAATGTTAGAATTTCTCGAACTAAGACTCGAATATTTTGCTCATTTAATATAGCGAAAGATAATTCTAAAGCTCTTCTTCTTATAGAAATATCCGCATCGGATAAACAAGCAACGATGGTAGCTCTGTGTCTTTGTACTGCAATAGGTTCAATATTCATCACGGTTAATAAAGAGTCTAAAGCAACATATCTAGTATTGTTGTCTTTAGTTGATAAAAATTTTCCCAACATATTAACTCCTAAAACTTTTAAAGAAGGATCTGATTTAATAGCAAAAATAGTTCTAACACATTCATATAAAATGGAATGAGAAGCATTTTTTCCACCTTCAATATTGGAAGCAACTTGAGTTAAAATATCATTAATCTCTTCTAAATAAGGTTCAGAACCATCATTAATAGTTAATAATCTTAAAACTTGTAATAAACTAACTTGTAAAAAAGGATCATTAACACCTACAACATCATAGTCAGGGATAAAACCACTTGAAGTGACTCTTTTTAAATGAGCAACAATTTTAGGAATAAATTTAACTAATTCTGGTTGATGATCAGGATTTGCATTTAATAATTCAATTAATCTTAAAGTACCCAATAAAGAAGCCGGAGATTTATCATTGATTAATGTAGAAACCTTAGGTAAGAAATATTCACCTAAATCTTCATCTTTTTCAATCAATTTTGCTGCAACTATACAAGATTTTTTTCTCAAGTAAATGTTATTTGTAGTGATAATTTTTTCGACATTTTGATACAAATCTCGAGCCAATTCTGGGGAAGCTACATTCCCAAGACAACAGAGAGCTTGACCAACTATAAAAGGATTTGGATTTTGCATATCATTATCAAGAGAATTGGTCAATAAAGTTAAAACTTCTTGATTTTCATCTAAAATCAACATTACTGCTAGGTATCCTAACCTTTTATCGGCAAATCTGGGCGATGCTAACAACTTGATACATTCAACTTGACCAAAATGAGTTTTTTCTCCCATAATATAAAGATATAGTAATTTTGAAATATTAACTCGTCTAGTATTTTGATCTAAAGTAGCATCCCTGAAAGATGTTCTAATCGAAGCAGACTCTTTTTGAATCACAGCTCTTTCGTCAGCAATGGTCTTGGCCTTTCGCATGGCCTTGATAAACGACCTCAATGATGCCATGATGATGAGTCTATGTCCAATGTGGTAAAAACTACCAGTTGAACTCTCAGTTTGGTTTTTACGTGTTGAGATTTTAATGATAGTCGTGCAAGATCAAAACCCATTCAACAGTTTAACAGTTTAATGAAAAACTTATACTAGCTCGTTATCCATAATCAATAACAAGCTTTATGGCTTATGTAATAGTACTTGCCATATTTTGCTATTAAACTATAAAATTTTGAAACATTTATATGAACCTAATTTTCAACAATTTAGTAAACAAAATTTCCTTTGAGCCGCACTAGTACCACCCTCAAAAAAATTTATAACTGGTGGTGAGAATAGTGTAACTGTTCTTTAAGCTGGACACCGCCGCACGGATCTACAGTGGAGTTTTTGTTTATCTGATTTTTGTTAGTGAGAATTAAACCATGATGATAATGTTGGTTAATGTAAATTCATTTAATAGTGTTACATAGATATTGTAAGGGTTAAGAATTTTTTGAATCAAGGGTAGACTATGATTTTTCATTGGTTAGCAAAAGAAATAATAAAAAGTAATCAAAGAACAAATGAATTAGTGTAGATGACATTTTTAACTTCAAAGTCATTTTTCATACATCAAAAACAAACCTCAAGACAAACTGGTTTAAATGTTATTGTAGGTTACAGTTCTATTTTTTAAAAAAGCAAAGACTAGTATCCACGAATCAAGGCCAACAACCTGTAGTAGTTTAACGTGTTAACGCTTGTTGGTATTTTGCTTGTTTACACAATCCTGGGTTTATTCTTGGTGGTACCACCAAGAATAATCGCATACCAAAATAAATAGCCGCAATTTTGTAGTAAAGTTCAAATAGTAAAGATTCACTGATATGCAATGATCAGACACAACTAGATACAAAGGTATACAATGATCAATTACAAATAGATATGCTGATATGCAATTATTAGTTACAAACTGTACGTTAAAGCAACTTTTGAGTATAAGTGACTGTATGTCAACACAATGGTGTTCCCACAACAATTGTGGCACTCCTATTTTCTATTATTTGTGATTCTTCATCTAATATGTCATAGTCAAATATTTTATATATTATCACAGATAAATATAAACAACTATTTATAATATCTATACTTTAAAACCATATATCAATGTCATTATAAATGTATTATAGTAGACTATCTTAACACCAGATACTCTACTATAAATGCAAAAAAAGATGTCAATCTTAAAAAAAAGTAAAACTAAATAATTTCCAGTAATATCCCATATTAATACTAAATTATCAATCAATAACGTCTTAGTATTGTATTCTTAAATATATATATAAATATATATATGTTTATATATATAAATTTGTTGTTTATATATATTGGTTACATATATTGTTCACATATATGTTTTCATATATGTTTACATGTTTGTATGGATTCATAGATAACGTTTAATTAGCAGGACTTGCTCTTAATTTTGGATTTATAATTTCCAATGCTTTCTTAATCCTTGGGGTATGAACACGGGGGCTAACTGATTCTTGAGAAGGAGAAAAAGTTGTTGCAGTGTAAGGATTAAATTTCTTGATTTGTTGACAATTATTGTCAGGAATATCAGGACAGAATTCTAAGTCATCTTCAATATCAAATGATTTGGAAAGGTAATATCTAATTCTTGGATTGTGATGAGAATAACTTGATACTGATGATGTTGTAGATGATGCTGGTGTGAACGTGGGCGACCCGTTAAGGACGCTATTCTGCACTATGGGGCTATATTGTTGCTGTGAATAATAGTATTGACTCGACATATAGTATATAATTCATATATTGTTAATAATAAGAGGTTAATATCGGTCTATGATGGATTGGCGCAACTTAATCTAAACAATCGTCCTGACTTTTTGAGCATGTGCACGACTTAGTCATCTTTTGGTAAAGACACATTGATAAGCAAAAAGAAATTAAAAAAAAAAAAAAAGAAAAAAAAAAAAACAAATGAGTTTAGAGATTGAAAATGAAAGATTATAGTAAGTAAATAATTATTGTTATTTAGTTTCTTAAAAATAAATTAGTAGGTGTTTTTTTTTTTCAAAAAGAAAAGAATGTGTAGGGAAAAAAAATAATAATTTAATATAAATTATTAATTTACTCCGATACCGGGAGTCGAACCCGGGTCTGCTCGGTGAAAGCGAACCGTGCTAGCCGTTACACTATATCGGATGATTTTATGTTAGTGGATCTCGACCGTAGAACACACTAGAAGGAATTGGAAAAAATATTATTTATAACCTTTACATACAAATATATATGAACTTATATATATGGACACTCATAAATATGAATACCTATATATATTCATTTTTATATATGTATGGTGTCTCTCTGTCTATATGTTAATAAGTTTTTGTGTTTATGTATCTACATGTTAATCAATATTTTTGTAAAAATTCTTAATATTTGAAAACTCCAACATAAAAGTAAATTTGGAAAAACAATAACGTATACTATACTTATCATTTCCGGTACCATGATTTGAATACTATGTATTTGTTTCTTCTTTATTTACTTATTTATGTATTTGCAATTAATGGTAATGTTATGGATAAATTTCCAGTTTCAGTTGATGCATGAAATTTTGCAACCCTACCAATTGCCACATCCCAATTAGGAAATTTGGTTCCAACGCTTAGTTTGTAGTAGTCAATAGTAAATCCAATGATATTTCAATTTATCATATCGATTGTTCTTCATAATCTAAGCTATGAGCAAATTCCAGTCAGCTAGAATAATACCGGCTGATTTTATTTGTTCTTTACCTGACAGTCGAAAATCATACCGTTTGATTCAATTGAAAAATGGCATACTTACATTGTTAATATCCGATCCTCTTCATGAAACAGCCGGTGGAGCTTTATGCGTTAGAGCAGGTTCATTTCTTGATCCTGATGATATTATAGGCCTAGCTCATCTATGCGAACATGCTATTTTTCTTGGTAATAAGCAGTTCCCTTTACCACAATCATTTTTTGAACTAATTACCAAGTACAATGGATCAACCGATGCATACACAACCGGTGAACAAACAGTTTTCCAGTTTGAAGTCCCAATAACTTCTGGAATAGTTACTGAAGAATCGATATATACCGAAGTGTTGCAAAACTTCAGTGCTATGTTCAAGCATCCAAGCTTTAACCATCGTTTATGTTGTAAAGAGGTTAATGCAGTGAATGATGAACATTTACTGAATAAAGGCTGCTTAGATAAAATATTACACCATGCATTAAGAATATTGACTAACAAATCCCATCCTTTTAGTAGATTTGGTACTGGAAACTCAATCACCTTGAATAAACCCAATTTGTCAAAACATCTTAGTTCATATTTTAATGAAAATTACATTTCGAGTAAAATAACTTTGGTTTTGAAAGGACCCTATTCATTGAATCTATTACAAAAAAATGCTATACATCATTTTGATACAATTCCAAAATTAAGACTGAAAGTGACTAGCTCCCACAAGTTATCGAATTCAGAAACCTGTGATCTTGTTCAATTTGACTCAAACTTCATTTCACCTAATTCTTCGTCTCCATTGGATAAAAAAACCCCATTGAACTCATCACATGCTGCTTCTAGTACATTTGAAGAAAATCGATACAAACTCCCAGATCCTTTTACTGAATTTTATAAACTTTTACATATTGAAGACGACAATGAAACTATGCTTCGAATTTTTTTCTCATATAAAGCCAGTATTGAATTTATTGATTTTTTTGAAAAGGTTTGGTGTAGCATTCTTGGAGATGAATCTGAAGGTTCCTTGGGAGACTATTTACTAACGACTATGAAATACACTACCAGCATTTTCTCTCATGTTGTCAATCTTACAAGTCAAGATCGAATACTAGTAGTTGACATCACTCCTTCATTTAGTGGGAATACTAAATGCCATTTAATTATCAGTATAATATTAAATTACATATCTGATAGACTATTTCAAGTCAGTGACGATTTGACTAGATACATAATTGAGCTTCATAGGATTTTGAAAATAAACTTTTACTACCAGAATTCTAACAAATTTACAATGGAAGAGGCTGCTATTTTAGCTGAAAGATTACAATATTTGAAGAAACTGAATATAAGAAATTTCTTACAAGGCTTTCAAAATATTGATTATTCTCAAGTAAGTGGTAGTTTAATTAAAAAATTTACTTCAACGTCGAAATATGTATTATCACATTTTAACATCATTAGTTTTGGAAATTCAAAGTCTTGCATTGAAAAACTTATTGTTCCTTTACCTTCCCATCCTCGCATAGACCCCCATTATCAATTTCTGTATACGATTCACAATTTAAGGCAAATTGAGAGAGCCCCTTCCACTTCAATTGTACCTCTTCCAAACGAATTCATTGGAAAGATAAATTCGGATTTAGAGATAACAACTAATCAGTATGATAAAATGTATCAAACTTCAAGTATATCTTCCCGACAGAGTCCAGTTTTGGTGAATTTTTCTAAACATTACGAGATTTGGTTTAAAAGAGAATATGACATCAGTTTCAGTTCTTTGATTTTTGTCACCTTTTCGATACAATGTCTACCCTTAGAAACCTCAGTTAAAACTCATATGGCAATACTTATTTTATGTCAATTACTAGGAAAGTCCATGTGTTCAAAGTTCTACCCTGCTGAAGCCCTTGGATACCAATGGGCACTTTTTGCCAACTTAAATGGGATTCCATCCATATCACTTTCAGTTTCAGGTTTATCGTTTAACTTTAATTGTATTTTCGAGTCTATGGTCAAACATATGGACTTTTTTTTCAATTCTAAAGTGATCACTTACAGAGAGTTCATGGATGTTCGTATTTCCGTCAGGCATGAATTAGAATCAATGCAATCAGCTGCTGGAATAGGTCAAGCATACAAAGGCTCACTTATATTTCTTGAAGAGTTGTTTTGGAGCCTAGAAGAAAGATTGGATGCCTTGGAATTGATTGAGGTAGACGATCTATACGTCCAGGCTAAATGTATGTTGGGCCCATTGAAATACACTAGAATACTAGTGAGTGGAGATTGTGATAATACGTATTGTAATCTTATTTGTTCCATTATAAATAATATTTCCCATCATGAGGACACTTTTGATATCAATATTGATCTTTCAGAGCCTAAGAGCCATGTAATTGCAGAAAACAAAAATTATATTTTTCAAGCCGCCAGTTCCAACAAAAACGATCCAATGAACACCGTATTTTACTATATTCAAATTGGGCCTAAGTCAGAATCAAGATTTAGGGTAATCGCTCAATTAATTGCTAATCTATTTGCAATATCTGCAAACAAAGAATTAAGGGGTAATAGAATGGTTGGATACGCAGTCTTAAGCGGTGTGCGTATTTCTAGAACTATTATAGGCGTATATATAGCCTTGATGAGTGGAAGCCACCAAAATATCGACATCTATAATGAAATCGAAGCGTACATATTGAAACTAGAAACAACAGTTTGGAAAATGTCTACTGAAGAGTTTGAATCCGTTGTTCTAAATTCATTCAAGCTGTCTGAAAACCATGAAAATGCTTCACTACCTTCAAATTACTTCTTCACTACACCCCCTTGTAAGAGTAGCACCAATTTTGAGACTGATCTGGAATGTGGCTTACTGCAACAAAAATCCTGGGAAAGTATATTCAATAAAACATATACGTTCAATACACTTAAGGAAAAAAATTGTGATGCCAATTTTGCAAAAAGATTAACAAAAAACGAATTTATGAATTATTTTGCTAAGTATGTTTCTTCTAAAGGGATGCAGAGATCTACTCTACTGGTTTTTATAACAAGCAACATTTCATATGACGATAAAGTAACCAAAATAAAATCTCAAGTAGAAACACAATTACAGAATTCAAATTTGAACATTCCTGATGTAATCTTGGATCAAATTATACGAAGTAGTAAACTCGACTATAGTGAAATATTTGAAAAAGTATCCCAGTATTTTGTTGATAAAAGTCCTATGAAATATATATATAAACCTCTAAGGTTTATCATGAATAGACAGAGAAGAAGTGGCTCCGAGTCTGACTCGATTGAATGGGAAAGTTTAAAATCGACGGATTCAAGTTCTTTCAGAATTTCAGATGAATATTCCATAAAGCTGATAATAATTGATTCAATTGAACAATTTCGACAAGAATGTAGATCCATTACTGATAAGCATTCTCAGTATCAAAGATTGAATAAAATTTATGGCGATAGATGGACAGACGAAGAAATGGTCAACTGTGATTCCACATCTTCAAACTTCGAACAATTTTAATGCCTACTAAAGTTAAATATACAAAATTATGATAATTCGTTAAATTAATTAATCATGAGCCTGTATCATATAAAGTGTAGGGGTCTATACATAAATCAAGGTAGAATTCTATATTGAATGATTATATCTCTAATATAATGCAATATTACAACCATCTTTTAAACTGATTGTCAAATGAGATATTTTTTTACCTGGGTATTCGTTAAATGATTCAATATTACCAAACATTTGAATCAATCTAGTTGTTACATAGTAAGCTTCAGTCAAAGCAAATTGTTGACCTAAACAAATTCTAGGACCCCCATTGAATGGTAAGTAAGCCCAACCTAATTTTTTAGTTGATTCTTCAAACCATCTTTCTGGTCTAAATTCTTCAGCATCTTCACCGTAAATTGGTTTGTATCTATGGGCTGAGTAGACAGAATAGAGAACAGTTTGACCTTTTCTAACTAAAATAGGAGATTGTTCGTTATCACCTCCACCTCTTGGTAAGGTAGTATTTTTAGTAACAGTTCTAAAATTTATTGGAACTGAAGGGTATAATCTTAAGGTTTCATTAATGACAGCTTTTAAGTATTCACATTTCTTCAAACTTTCAAAAGTAATTTCATCGACTCGAGAATCTTGACCTCTACCAAAATTTTGGTCAATTTCTTCTTTTAACTTTTCCCAAACTTGGGGATTTCTAGCAAGTTCATAGAATACGAACGATAACAAACCAGCAGTTGTATCTCTACCAGCGACCAAAATATTTAACGCTTGATCTCTAATAATACCTGGATCTCTGGTTTGTTTGGCTAATTCATATAAGAAAATGTAACTGTTCTCTGAATGTTTTTCTAATTCTTCAGGAGACATATCTAATGCCCTTTTAACATAATAATCAGCAAATTGATGAACGATTTTATTATTCTTTTTGAATTTACTTCCGTTTAATAACCAATAAAAATTTTGCAATAAAGCTCTATGAGAAAGATAACTTTGAGAATAATTAAAAGCATCAGCAAATTCATATTTACCAGCAACATCATCAGAAGAACGAGGGTAGCCAATAGATTCATCTTTCAAACTATCAACTGAGACTCCAAATAAAAATTCTGAAGAAGTATCAACAGTTAATCGATAAAATAAATCTTGAATATCGAATTTTTTACCATTAGCATTTTGGATATGTTTGGCTAAAGTTTGAAGATGAGGTTCTAATTGTTTAACATGTGCCACTTGTTCACGAGCAAATTGAGGTCTTAACATTGATCTTGAATGTTTCCAACCTTGACCATCTAAAGTGAAGATACCATCCCCCAACAAAGGAGCAAATTGAGGGTGTCTAATCCCCAAGGAGAAATCATTGAATTGAGTAGCTAATACTGCTTTAATATTTTCAGGATCAATAGTAAGAATTACTGGTTTTCCTGCTAAATAAGTTGAAACCGTTTGAATTTGAGCTTGTTGAAATTCTTGATTAGTATAATCGGTAAGTTCTCCATTAATTTTTAATTGTAAATATGACCAAGCTTGTCTAAAACCAAGACAATAATCACGAGTAACGTAAGTACATGGTTTAGCTCCTAATTTATTTCTTAAAACTATAGAATAAACATAATCAATAATAATATAGGCAACAAAAGCAATCGAGGCAAATCCAATCCAAGTAGATGTCAATTTTTTAATTGATTGTATTACTAAATCAAGATGTTGGTCCATTGTAAAACTAATAATTTTTATTTAAAAAATCGGTGGTTTTATATTCTTAGTTTAATTTAATTCCCACTATATTAAAAATCTTATAAAACTTATTGAATTGTTCATCATTTTATAGTTGGTATTGTTTGCACCCATTATTAAATAATTTCCAAATCCGGTAATTTTAACACATGTGAAAAATACCATTAATCGGAGTTTGCAACGCCAAACAAAAATTATGTCGGATAAAACGTCAAAAACCGGAGCAATTTTAAACAGGACCAATACCATTATTGGTTTACATCAAATCCCCACACTACCAAAATAACCAGAAATCTGCCATAAACGGACCAAAAAAACTCGTGGTAACCAATACCATTTAGTAATTCACAGCAAGTGGAAACAAATAATGAAAAGTAAATGAAATGTAGAAGATATAAAAGATAAAGTAAATGAAATGTAGAAGACATAATAAAACATTTAATGTAAAGATATAATGTAAAGATATAATGTAAAGATATAATGTAAAGATATAATGTAAAGATATAATGTAAAAATATAATGTAAAAATATAATGTAAAGATATAATATATATTTTGTATGTAGCGAACTTTTGTTTAAATCATATCTTTGGCATTGAGTATAACGTTCATTTTTTTTCTTTCATTTTTCATAGTTTTTGCTTTGTTCATGTTTTGCTTTGTTCATGTTTCTCTTTATTCATGTTTCTCTTTATTCATGTTTCTCTTTATTCATTGTTATTTAGTGGAATTGCTGAAGTTCGGAATGACTCGTAATGTCATTGCTTAGCCCAGGCATTATTTTATCCGGAGTTTTACCCAACGTTTATTTTGATGCTTTCATGTGAAAATCTAAATTGAATTGGGTGGTTCATTTTTTTTTTTTTTTTTTTTGTTTTACCATCAGCATATGAAACTGGAACTATTGGATACAAAATCATGATTGCCTTACCAGTCTCAAGGTATTGAAGAACCGTTAGTGTATTATTAATTTATTGTAGGATCAGTATTTCATTTAAGGTCAAGTATGTCTACTTTTCTAAGTTCTGGGTTTGTAACTTGTGGTGGATGGATTCTTTTGTCAACTAGTAGTGGTAATGAAAAAGTCAGAGTAGATTGTATATAGTTGCGTTTTTAAGGTTAAGCATTGCTGCAAGTTTTAGTGCCACATTTCGGTTGCAAATAACTAAAATGTAACCAGTTTCTCGACAACTAATAGCCAGAAGCAAGAAAAAGAGAATAATTGATAGAAGATACATCGAAACCATAATATAAAATTATATATAAAACCATATAATATAAAATCATTTATAAAACCATATAATATAAAACCATATAATATAAATCATATAATATACAACCATATAATATAAAATCATATATAAAACCATATAATATAAATCATATAATATACAACCATATAATATAAATCATATAATATACAACCATATAATATAAAATCATATATAAAGCCGTATACTATAAAAAGTTATACTTGTTACATATATATAAATATATTTATATATGTTTATATATATTTATATATATTCATAAATATTTATATATATTTATTGATGATAGGAAACACGATATATACCGTTTATTTAAAATGACAAATGATTACCTTTAAATTAATCAAATACTACAATTCAATTGTGGCTATGACATACATTGTCATTGGCCTTTGTCGGGTTTGGTGTTGAATGCCTTTTATGATAATTGAGTAATAGTCTTACTGATGATTATACTTACTGAGAACCATTTGCAATGTTATCTTTACTAATTTAACTCAATATCTAGAATAGAGTAAGCACACGGTTATCTTATCGGTAATATGACTTACCAATTATCTTTTATAAGTACACCAAAAAGTTGCGATAAAGTACTATGGAGTTTTCACCGTTTGTCAAATTCTAAGATTCCAGTACTCAAGCCTGGAGCTAAGTCCTATCATCGTAGTAGCTACAGCAAATGATTTAATCTTGATGACCAATTATTTACATAGAACCATATAAACCAAATTTGAGCATACATACAATAATTTAATAAACCAAGTTGAGCATACACAAGATTAGTTTCTATGAAACAAGTTGAGCATGCAAAATATTTAGAATCTGGGTCACCATTGTAGATACACCGGGTGATACCCTTTTTACACTCTTTTATGAGTGAATATGAGTTCATGATAGCTATACCATGCATTTAATTGAGCAAACCGTTTTATTCACTACAAACGATAAATTGCATACACTTTAAGTAACAGATAATTGGATGATTCACTTTAAAAGATTATCAGTTTCAAGCAAAATCCAATTGTTTGAATTCAGTTTAGTACACTTGATGTATTGTATGTGACATAAATGTGATTATCAGTTATGATACAGTTAATTTCACGATTATCCAATATATGAATTAATGTAAATTTCTTATTTGTTAATGAATATTGGCTCCAGGGGGTGTTATTTTTGTTGCATCAGTTCATGGATATTAACTACTAGTCGATTTCTGACATAAAATCCGACATTGATTAAACTATTACTATGATTTATTTATTGAATATAGACTATAAATTACAAAACTTGAAAACATTTCAAATCCTAAGATTTTGAATGAGAAGGAGGAGGTCCAGAAGGAGGAGCGTAAGCAAAACTAGAAGAAGGATCAGTTGATGATCCAGCTGGAGCTCCAGCTGGAGGATAATATTCATCAGATGGACCATTATTGAAAGTATTTCCAGTTGGACCATAATTACCATTAAATGTGTTAGTTTGAGGATAACTTGGAGGAGGAGGGTAAAACCCGTTCTGTTGTTTCATTTGAGGTGGAGGTGGTTGATAGTAGTTTTGATTAGTTTGAGGATGAATATTAGCTTTTCTTATTCTTCTTCTTCTAATTACGAGAAAAATTATGGCGATTAAGGGGAAAATTAACAAGGCTAATAATGCCCATCGATAAGCGTACCATCCGCTATTATTGTTGTAGCGGTTGGTATAGACTATGTACCTTTTCAGTAAATCAATAAACATGATGAAATAAAACCTATTTTACAAAAATTTATTTATCTGTATTTAAGCTTGGCGATTTAAAGGCTATACAATCCAAAAAGGAAAAAAAAAAAGATGATCAACTAAAGTTGAAATAGCCAAGTAGAAAATGAAACTACAAGAAAACACATCAAAAGAAACGACACATTAAGAAACAATACAACAGGAAAGTTGTAGCTAGTGGCAAAAATAAAAAGTATTTGTGAAATTTAGTACAACCATTCAAGTACAGTGGAAATAGAAAAACATGATGAAGGCGATGAAAACTTCATAAAAACCATAATCAACTATTTTTAAAACCGTTAATATAGAAATATATATATAAATAAAATTACATGCACATATACATACAAATATATATATACAAATATGTATATATATATGTATGTATTTAAATTTGTTTATGCATATGTATGTACCTCTAATTATATATTGTAATTTCTTTGTATATATATAGTTTTATATATATATATATATATATATATATGGTTATATTTATTTTAAGGTTTATGTTTTTTGTTTATACTTATGTATGTATATATGTGCATGTATCTGTATGTTTATATGTATTTTCATCTATATATTCTATTCACCTTATATGTTCTGTCTTCTTTAATTTTGGCGAGGCTAACACGAGGCTTAAACAAAGGACAGATTGCAACAGCAACTATATAAATGTATGTGATTTTTTTAATAATGTCATTTTATAGATACTTTCATAAACATAACATTTAGTTTAATGAATTTAGCATTATCATTAGGATTAACATCTCATGGATATATAGGAAATTTATAATTTCCAACCATCTATATCAAAAACACTTTTAGTAACTATAAAATCTTACTAACTACCAAAAAAATTACTAATACTAATAAATATGCCAACCAGGTTAAATCAAATGTTGATTTCGAGATTAATCAGCGAGTTTAAATCAAGATTAATTCAACGTTCACATTAAAATATAGACCTTGACCTCCAAAGTTTCTGTAACCTGATATAAAACTAAGTATTTCTTTTGTACCCCTATAGTTATCAGTTAAATCTTTAAATTTTCATTTATACAATCTGTGAACTATATCTCTTGCAACACATCAGAAATTGGCCTGGCTAGCTCAATGGCTAGAGCGTTTGACTTTTAAGAGTCACCAAAAGCGCACACTTGAAAGGTATCAAAAGGCTGCGGGTTCGACCCCCGCGTCGGGCTATTTCATTTATTTTTTTTTTTTTTTTTCAAATTTGTGTACCAGTATTGCTATACTTCACAATATGCTCTCTACATTTATTTTTTATTCTATTCTTTGTTTTTAATTATCACCTACTAGTTAACTGCCTGTGAACTTGTTACCTCTTTCATTTATTTGTTCATGACTATCATTTATAACGAACGAACGGTAGCGCTACCGGGATCCTCGCGGGTTTTGGTTTTTAATGGTAGCGCCGCGGTATATAATTTATTTAACTGATACAGATAGTTTTAGTATGAATCAAGGTAAGGATGATGATATAGTGGAAGAAGTAGCTTCTGAGGATAGCTCGTATGAGTCTGAAGATGAGTTTGTGACTCCGGGTCTGGATTCATTATTTGAAACTCGAAAATTGATGTTGAAATATTCATTAAAACAAGCATCAATTAGAGTCAATAATCAAAAAAATTTGAAGAATCAACTAGATTTTGTAAAAATATTGAAGCACCGAAGATCAATCAATGAAAAATTATTAAAGTTTGATAATGTTGGTACTCAAATCCTTAATGAAAATAAACGAACATTTTCATCTATAAAATTTTATCAAGATTTAATAATATCTGGTAGCTGGGATGGTAATTTGTATTTACTAGATAAAACCAGTTTGCAATTGAAAAAAAATTCAATTTCAGGTCATCAAGAAAAAGTAAATGGTTTGGATATTAAATCAGATTTATTGATATCTGGAGGTGGTGAAGGTAATATAATTTTATGGAATTTACTTGATCAAAAAGATAAAACCTTATTGAAACCAACTACAACTATACCTGCTCATTCTAACAGAATCACAAAAACTTTGTATCATCCAATTTCAAATTATATATTCTCAACTTCTTTTGATCAAACTTGGAAATTATGGGACATAACTACCCAATCTTGTATTTTGACTCAAGAAGGTCATTCTCGTGAAATTTTTACAGGCAGTGTTCATCCCGATGGAAGTTTATTCGTTTCAAGTGGTTTGGATGGGATTTCACATATCTGGGATTTAAGATCTGGTCAATTAATTTCTAGTTTACAAAAACATGCACAAAAAATTTACTCGAGTGATTTCTCCCCCAACGGTTATTATTTAGCTACTGCAAGCGGTGATTGCAGTGTTAAGATTTGGGATTTACGAAAACTATCTCAACCAGAATTTACTATACCTAGTCATACAAAACTAGTCAGTCAAGTTCGATTTTTTAACCGAACTGATAAAGAATTATTATCAACCCCGGTTACCGATGAATTTGGCAACCATCCTCAAACTCTCGACTCTTCTGGCTGTTTCTTGGTCACATCGTCTTATGATGGATTAATCAATATTTGGTCGAGTGATAATTGGATTAAAGTTAAATCCTTAAAAGGTCATAATGATAAAGTGACAAGTTGTGATATTGATGGTTCCGGTACTAATATCGTGTCATGTGGGTGGGATCGTACCATCAAACTCTGGTCATTGTAAGAAATCAGGTTGAAAATTCAAAACATTTAAAACTGGTTGCATTGGCAGAAAGATACTTGAAAGTAATATGGGAAAGTAATCTGATTGAATTATAATAAGAATTTATAATTGAAAGTAATCTAGTTCCATTATAATGAGAATAGATACATAAAAGTAATCTAGTTCCATTGCAATGAGAATAGATACATGAAATTAATCTAGTTGGATTGTAACGAGGATGGATACATGAAAGTTAAGATTCAGCTATGTTTTTGTTATTACTCGTTAACATATTTACTCAGGTATGCATTTTCCTAGTCTGAAAACTTGGTTGAGCGAGAAATGCTATTACATGTTGTGGTATATTTTGTTAGATTTTTGAAAATTGATAAAATTTACCACCATAATTTGTTAGATTATAATCAAATCTCACTAGCAAAAAATGTAAAGTACATGCTAGCTTCATCTTAGCAAACTACCTTGCTATTGATCTTGAGACTCAAGAAATATTGTGGAAAATTCCCTAAAAAACGGGAATTTATGCCAAAATCACGGATTAAAAGTTTATAGTAATACAAGTAAGATACTACCTATTATGTTCTTTAAAATATATTCCTAAGTTTTGTCTTACAGGCGCCGTAATCGTGAATTTTAGTTTTGTATACAAAAAGTCTTACCAGAAATTTCACGCAACAGAAGGCTGTCAAAAAAATTGACAATACTACAAAAGATAAAGAAATTGTCAGGGTCAAGCATTGACAGCACAGCAAGAAGGTGAACATGAATCTTCTCAAGATCTTAGATGGTACGACTGAACCGCCAATAATTGATTTGCACTTAGATAGGCTCAATGATTCGGGGGATTATTCGCTACCGACGCCGATGTACGATTTTCAAAAAGAATTAACTGATCAAATAGTCAGTTTACATTACAGTGATATCTTGAAGTTTTGTGAAACTGATAATTTTAATGATTTGATCATGAAAAGTTTACAGATTTGTATCGATAATTGTCAATTAGTTGCTACTCATCCATATTTATTGATTAATCACTACATGCCCAAAAACTTCTTCATGAAAGATTTGCCTTTGAAACTAGTTGAAACTTCCGGTAAGTTCAATGTTTTGCGTGATTTGGTTAATGTGATCTTATCAAGTGTATCGTCAAGACCTAAGAATATCGGAGTAATTTTGCAAAATAATTTAAAAGTGATTGATTTAACTGAAGCTTTATTGGTAGGATGCGGTAGTAATAGTAATAGAATCATCAGAAGATACAACTGTGGTTCCAATTCAAAAGAATTGAAAAAAGCGTCTAAAAATGGGGTAGGTGATGCAAATATTTCGCCTTCTCCAGTACCAAGTAAAGACGACCATAAATCAATCATTCATCTAATTCCTCATGATGGTGAAGTAAATATTAATGCAAATCTACTAAATAACTCTAAATTTGATTTATTGCTTATTTTTGATAGTTATGTTGATACAAATACCGAATTTGTCAAAAATCTTCGATGTCAAAATAGAAGAGGTGATGCAGTTATTATTCGATTGGTTCCTATGAGAACTATTGAGCATGCTCAATTGTTTTATCGGGATCAAATTCATTCTTCTACAAAAAGTTATTTATACAAATTGATATCCTCGATTGTATGTTTAAGAGATCATATTGGTACTTTACCTCCAGATATGATTCCAATTTATAATCAAAAATTAACTTTCTTACTACCATTTTTTAATGAATACTTTAAATCTACTATTAGATCCAATTTTCCTGAATGGCCGTTGTTTGATTTACCCAAAATACCTCGATTCTCCGAAATTGACGTTGAAAGATCATTATTAACTGAAGTCCATTATCATTACACACCTTATGATTCAACAGATTCCAGTCAAAAACATTTAAATAATGAAGATAAAAAACCAACCAAAAAAACTTATTATGAGATGAAAAGATTACAACTGGATTATGTCACCAATCCTTTGAAAAATGACTATGACAGATTAATTGGAATTCAGTCTAATGTTGATAGCTATACGGTAACTAAACTAAAGCAAAATTTATTAACACATAAATTGATTTTACAACTAAATAATGCTTTCAATGAATCTGCTCTAGTTCAACGAGAGTACGATACTTACAAACAGTTTGAGCAAGCTCAAACCACAAAATTTGGAAGAAGAAAAGAAGAATTTGAAAAAGCTTTAACCAATTTAAATGATGATATTGATCATGCTGAATCAAGAATTACTATTGCCAATAAAAAAACGAATAATAAATCAGAAGAGATTGAAAAAATAAAGGACGAAATTAAAAAGAATCAAGATCATATAGATAACTTTCTTGATAAAGAAGACAATAAAGATATAAGTCCTGAATTTAAAAAATTCTATGAGATACATCAAGACATTTGGAATCTGCAAAGAAAAATAAAAGAATACTTAGCGAAAATCAAGTCAAAGAATGAAGAGAAAAACTATATGACTAATGAATATGAAAATAGTTTGAAATCTATTCAGGAATCAAAGGAGCAAATTAAAGCTTTGGACGAAAGCTTAGTCAATAATAAACGTAAATATGATTCAATAGTAGAGCTACAAGAAGAAGAAAGGGTAAAACTGGATCGACAAAAACAAGATCAAATTAAAGAAATTGAACAACAAAGAGAAAAGAATGATGCTTTACGATTAAAATTAGCCAAAACTTTAAAATTCTTAAAAGATACCTCACACTTAAAGAAACGAAAGGGACGATTATTAACTCCTGGTAAATAGAAATACTATAATTCAATTCACTCAACAATTAAAGTATATTTGTTTATTCTATAATACAATTTCTATGTAGTACATTACTTTACAAGGTGTAAATTGGCATTTCTGGTTTTGTACCATCCAAAATCAAGACGTTGTTGATTGGACTTTCCTTCTTACTTAAAAACTGAATTATATCCTGAGCTGCAGCACCGCCCAAAATTGCAGCAATTGGTGAAAATTCAGTGAAAGCCTGTTTACTGAACTTATCAATGTAATCATCAGTAATAACTTGAGATGGTATACCAAATTTATGGGCCATTTCAAGTCCTTTCTGTTTCAACAAATTTTGGTCAATACAATCTTCGGGGTTGGATGATTTTTCAATATCAAACAATGCAAATATCAACGGGAATGCAGCTGATAATCGTTTTATTTGTCGTTTATTTAATTGAGATGGGAGTAGATTGGATTGGAAAATCTGATTAATTGGTTTAAAATCGTCAAAAATTGTAACTATTTCTTTTTTAGGGTCTTTACTAGGTTCGACTTGAATAATCGATTTCGCTGAATTCAATTTGGTACCAATTTCTCTTGCTTGATTACCAACATCCATTTCCGTAGACGACTCATGAGATATCAAGTCAGTTATGATATAACCAAACATTCCATGAAGTCCACTTACATACAACGGAACATGAATAGATCTAGTCATTTCATTCAATTCAAAAATTTCTCGTTTATTTAATTCTGTTGCAATAATCAAATCAAATTGTTTGAAATAACTTGGATTTTGCAACGTTTGATTCAAAGAATCAGTATTTGTGCTAATTGTCACTCTATTGTTCAATTCAACAATCTTGTCAACAATTAATGGTAGTTTGACCTGACCAATGATACTATCATCGTTTGGTAAAAAAAATTGACAACCAAAATCTTCTTCTTTTACTAGAGAATCATCCAATATCTCAATAGAATTAATACCTCCCAACACCAAGTTCTTGACTATCTCGGTGCCAACGCCTCCGATATTAATCAACAATAATCTAGCTGATCTCAACCGTAGCTGAGTTGCCATACCCCATAATCGGATCTGTCGATCATATAAAGCTATTTCATCTTCGTTATGTTAGTGACTTGATCAAATGTAATCGCTGCTAAACCACATACCTGCTGAAAGAACCTCGTTCGTCATAATGACTGTCAAGTTCCAGTAGTTATGAAGATTTCTTCAATTGAGATTTTTCGCTAACAAATGATTTTGGTTACTACCAAAATCTAATTTTGCTGATAAAACGTAAATTTGGGTGACAAGTTGATGTAGTTTCAATAATTATATACAATTCTACATATTTTATTTATAGTTATCCTATTTTTATTCATTCATCTTCTTCTTGAGGCCACCAATCCGGGATATTAACTTTGATCCCGATAGGTTTGGTAGTCCCATCGGGTAATGTGACGTCGACTTTGTAATATTTGTTGTGTTTGACGTCAGACAAACTCACTAGTAAGAACCCAAGATTATCTTTTATTGAGACGATCTTACCTGGTGAAGTTTTTCGTCTTCTGACTGGTTTCAGAGACCCAGCAAACGGAGACGACGATCCGACAAATGGAGACGTTGGGCTTTGAGGAAAAGGTGTTGTTTCTTGTGATTTGGCAAAAGGTGACTGCAATTTTTGAGGAGCTAGAGGCTCTGCATCTGGTGCATCTTGTTCAAAAAGTGGTGAAATTGAAACAGTATCAAAAGAGGTTATATATTTCAAATCTTCAATAATTGGATCCTGATTGTCAAATTCGATAAGTTCTGATTGTTGAATCTTTGATAAATCTTCAACATCGAAAAACTGGATGGGTACAATTCTTTTCCTGATAATCCCATTGTTGTAGGTACGAATGGTTAATTCTTGACCCATATAGCAACCTTTCTCTAGCGAAAGCCCATTTATATAGTCTAGATTGGTGTCAAATGGCAATAATGCCATATTTTTAGGCGCATCTTGCATTTCAAATAAGCCATTAGTGTATCGTCTTTGGATAATATTTTCTTCTGGAACAACAGTTGATTCAAAAGGAAACTCACTTGAAAATACTGATTCATTATCCAAGGGTTTATTGGTTATAAATTTGATTCCAAAATTAGGGATTCTATTATCAACTGCAAAACCCAACACGGTATTTTTCAAATTGTGATTAAATATAATATTTTGATTCATGAATTGATTCGAACTTTCCATTGCCATTGTAGGAGTACTAGTTCTGAAAAATTTTAATTGTAGATAATCTAAAAATTGATCAAATTGTACAGAATCATTATAATAATAGTAAGAATTGTAATTGACCAGATTAATTTTAATTTTTGAACTCAATTTATGAAGTTTCAATAGCATCATAAGTTGAGATTTCATGCTGGAATCAATTTCAATCAAATAACTAGGCTCTATATCAATGCTGGGCCCACTAAATGGATTAGAATATATGAAACAATCAGTTATGATCCGTCCTTTTGAATTCAAAAACATCGAATTGATTCCATCTCTTCCAATACAAATCGTATTTTCAGGATCGTAAATATCTTCATGCATTAATCCCCAATTCTTTTCAATATCTACAACATCATTCAACCCCGAATTAGCATTGTCAGCATCACTTATTGTATATTGCTTCTTCTTTTCTATACTCGGCAAAAACCTCGAAGTAACAAGACCATTCAAAAACTTGGTAGCATCTTTTCCTCTCACTTCCACGACAGACTTTCCTAGCAACAGTAGTCCCACTAACGGTAGCTTCATCTAATGTTCTATTACTACTATACCAAATTACAAATCAAGAACTTGTGAAACCGGTTTGAAGTCATCGAGATTACCGGAACTTAATATTACCGGTTGCTCTAACCGAGAATGATTGCAAATCACAATTTAGCTACTGGATACTTCATAGATACATTTATAATAAATAAATAAATAATAAATAAGAGAAGGTAATAAATAAGAGCATGTAATCAATAAGAGTATGTAATAAATAAAATGAGCATAAAGTCCATTGTTAATTGTTGTAATTTAAGCTGGGGTTATTCAAGATACAATCAACAATTTGAAAAACTCAAACTTAGTGATAAGTGAGTTTATTAATCATTGATTGTCTTCGTTGTCATCCATGTTTAACTGCCTACCAATACTAGACATTGGTGGAGGAGAAGCAAACCTATTTGCAATCAAATTTTCCGAAGAAGCCTCATTCGAGTGGGATAGTTTGTCTCGAATACTCTCAGATAAGCTTAATTTCTGTTTAATATCATCAGCCATACCTTTAAGATTAGTATTTGAGTTAATTCTTGAGTGGGCTCTTGAATGATACCTTGAAGCAGCTAAGGAATTACTTCCACTATCCAATAATGACTGAGTTTTACTGATTTCGGTTGATCTATGATCTAATTCTCCCATATCGAAATAATCATAACCTCCTAATAAATCATAATCAGATCCACTACCGCTACTTTCAAGAGTCAGCGATCTGTCTCTAAGGCTTGAATTTTGTGGAGGCGGCAGTGAGGTCTCGACTTTGATGGGGGCAAATTTGTTACCAACTTGGTTTTCATATTCTTCATAATCGTGATCGATTGATAATTCGATAGGATGTCTTAATAAAACATCTTCTTGAACAACATGACTTAATTCATTTTCAATTCTGATTCTTTGTAATTCGAGTTTACGACCAGTAGAATCATTAATATTCATGAGGAAATTTGTTCTTTGTTTAACAATTGCTTTCAAATCGTCTATAACTCGTTTAAATGTGTTTAAGAATCTTTCGGATTGACGAAATTTGGAACACATGGTAATAACTACCTTATCATTATGAATTATATAACCAATACCGAAACCTTGATCAATTGCAGGAGGAATTCCAAAAAGATGTAATGCAGGATTACCACAATTTGAAATTAATAATTCAGGATTATCAATTTTTTCTAATATGGTACTAGAAATTATAGGAATATATAAGTTTTCAATACTTTCTAAGTCGGGAATTGGTTCTAAATGTTTATTTAACGAATTGAGAAATTCACGAGTTTCAGGACGTTTAACAACTTGCGTTAATGCGGTAAGATGCCTTTCAAATCCTTGACCTTGCATGGCATCACGATATTGTTTAGTATGCATATTACAACATTTTTTAAATAACTCCCATTTCTGCTCAGGGTCTGCATTGGTAATTGATAACTTAACGAGCTGAGCAATTGTCTCATTTTGAATTGGTATTAATTCAGTTCTACTATCCCGAAATTTTCTTGTAGTAATTGGTTCAATAGTATTCACCATTTTACCATATAAGGAATAATGACTGATTTGGAAAGCAATTTGTAATACCGAATCAATTGATAACTTGGTTTTTTTCATGAGATAGGTCTCGATATCTAAATTGAAGGTATTATATTGATGTTGATTGATTAAATCAGCTAACCTAGTTTCTGAAATATGAATTAAAGTTTCTAATTCTGGAGTTTTATTTAAAGTCATGGGTATAACTTCGGGTTTCAGTTCTTTACTAGAAATTATTGTAACATTATCATCAAATAATGTGTATTCAGCGCCATTGATATTTTTAGCTAATTTTAATACCGAATCGGTATAAATATCAGAAATAAACCTTAAAATTGCCGTTGAATCCATTGAAGCAGATTCCCAAACGATACCAGCAACAGCATTTTTAGTAACAATCAATTGCAATTTATCATACCATCTAGAAGTACAAGTACCCTTTTGAATATTTGTACCTGAAATCAAATCAGAAGTACCATGAGATATAGCAATTGTTTTTTCTTGGTCTGTCACAGGAGAAGATGGATCTAAAATTACTACAAATAATGCATCATCAAGAATTTTCAAATTTTCTTCATTCGATTTTTTCAATTCTTTTCTTGCTGCTTTCCAAGTTTTATAAGTTTGGGTGGTAATACAACCAATAGAATTCCTGTTTGAAGATACTTGATCAATTTTGGAAGTGGTATCTACGATTGACTTTAATTGTAAAGATAATTCATGATCATTAAACCAAATGTTATGTTTAGTTTTTGATTTTTCATACTCCAGCTCATTAAATTCGGTTAAGACTTCTAATTTATAAAAATAATTTTTACAAATTATCACAATGTGTCTTGAATCATTAACATGAGCGAATGTATGCATTGCAACATGATTACGAGTTTTTCCCGTATGAGGGACTCGAGCTGTACCGAAAAGATTCATATAACAACTCATAGTTAAGGGATTACCGTTTTGGGGGGTTAAGTCAGGTTTTAAAGTGCCATTTCTAAGCGAAACGATGAATTTCAAACTTGAATTAATTAAGCTAGCGGCTCTCTCGTGTTGATTAGGAGGATGTAATGCCTTCGCATAAGGATCTTCTTCCAAAACCAAGTAAGGATTTCGAGGTAATGTATCACCTCGAATTTCTCCATAAACACCAGGATTTGTATGTTCATTGACAATATTCAAATAACATGATTGACTGGGATTTTCAGAAGCTGCTTGTAAATGTGATTGGACCAAATTTACCAAAGGATCCTCGACAAATGCACCAGCTTCATTGACAATATCCTCGTATTCCTCTTGTCCCACTAACGGTTTCAAAGCTTCAACCAACTGATTTGCTGTCAGCATCAACAGTGGCACTGGCAACCGAGGCAACTTGTCCTCATTCTCAAGTGTTCTATAACTTGATTCCACCATTGTTTAATTGTCAATTTTTACTGGAGTGTTGCCATTTTATGGTTAACAATTTTGTGGGGTTGAAGCCGGAAATTGACGGACGGAGTCAACCGGAACCGGTGTACTCCGACTAAATACAAGAAACTAAAAATCGAAATGTTGATAGAGATCAGGAACACTAGGTGAAGAAAAACTTTATGTAGGTGAGTTGATTGGGGAGATAGTTTAAATTGTAGAGTGCTAGCTGTTTTGGTTGGCTGTTTAAAGACGTGTTGGGTGCAATTTATGTTATTGACTCTCATTCAACATTGATTATAGTTGAGATCTCGGGGTTTAAACAAGGGTTAATAAATGATCAGCCAATAAAAATCAGATGATTTGTAGTTGACCATAAGCTAAACATAGACTAACCCAAACATAGACTGATCCTACATACGTATAAGCTTTATAATAAGTTTGGGATACTTCTGTTAGAGGTGCTGGCAAAATGACTTCTCCTAAACTAGTATGTAAACGACTAGGTAAACGACTATGTACATAACTGTCTAAACAACTGTCTAAGTGTCTAAACGACTGTCTAAGCGTCTAAACGACTAGGGTGTCTAAACCTATAAACCATTACACCCCTAAACCTGAAAGCCTTCACTGTCTATCTGGCAACTGGATGTCTGGCTACTGTCTATCTGGCTCCAGTCTATCTGGCTACTATCTATCTGCACTGTATATCCAGACTATTGTCACGACTTTTGTCTAAACGACTACAAGATTTTCAGGTAAGTGTTTTTTTATAAGATTTATGGTATTAATTTCCCACAGTTCTCAACTACCAGTAGGCGGTTGATATAATATGGATATAACGATTATCCTCGTGTTTACTGATTGTAGACTGAAATTGATTGTAGGATCTACTTAAGATGGTGGTGTATACACTGTAATTGGCTAATATAAAATTGGGTTTTGGGTTTAATTCAGTTGTTTGTTTTTTATTAGCTTCATTATATGCTTTCATAATATGAATCATTTAATCTATAATCTTTTGATAATATGAATGGTTTAATCATGCGCTTTCACTAATATAATCATTAAATTATGCGCTTTTACTAATATAGTCATTAAATCATGCGCTTTCACTAATATGAATGATTTAATTATGTGCTTACCTAATTCAAGAATCTGATTTTATATATTTTGTTTAGTGAACGTACATAATAATTCTACTTATATTACTAAATTGTTAACTCCTTTAATATTAACTCCACTTAATGTTAACTCTACTTAAATGTTAACTAAACTCCGTATTTGCTTTATTTAAGATGAATTTAACAATAGTATACCTCTGTATTTTTTGCTCAATTGTAATTCAATGCACGATTTTGTACTATTTCGGTTTGTTTAGCTCTAGAGTGTCATCAACAATTGTGAATGCATGTTTAAGTGTTGCATGTGGTCTATTTATATCCTTATTAATATAGGCTGTTACTAAATGTTAAGTCAAGTGTATGCTATTACTAAATGTAAAATTAAATGTATAATTCTCATGTGTAGGCTATTACTAAATGTAAAATTAAATGTATAATTCTCATGCGTATGCTTTTGCATACTTTCTGAGTATGGACTCACGCTTTGGTTAAGCTCACTTACACTTAAACTACCTGTGGTTTGAGTTGATTTTCAGAGTTTAGTGACTTGAAATCTCCTCTCTTAACCATAGATTGTTCTAGAGTATACTTAAGGTTTTAAGAGTTATTCTTTATCAGCAACAAAAATTAAATGACGTAATGATAGTGAGGACTGCAATTTACTAAATCAATCACTAAGTGATTATGTTTTAATTAAATGACGTAATGATAGTGAGGACTGCAATTTACTAAATCAATCACTAGTGATTATGTTTTAATTATTAAAAGTAAAAACTCATCAATGGACCACTAATTACAAGCGTTCCTGGGAGCCAAGTTTGACATTATCTTGGTTCTTGTTGGTAGATCTTGGATAGTAGTTTCCTTCTATGCACCAAAAATAGAACATTTCGTTTTGTATGCAGCCGTTTATTCGGGATTTGACTTGATCCCGAAACCGAAAACCTGTTGTTGAGACCGATTGACATCATCTATACAGATAGAAAATTAGTTTGTAACCGCATCTCCTATTCAGTTTGCAAATTAATTTATAATCTTTTAGTTAAAAAATACTCAGTAATCAGATCTCAAATCGTAAGATATTGTAAGATTACGCGAGAACCAAGACAAGGACAAGATTATTACAATCAATTAAAACAGTATATTACATCTCGTATCCAAAAAAAATATATAAAAATAAGAAAAAAAAAAAACTTATCATGCAAGAGTTCTAGATCTCATCGCTTATATGTTTTGTTTAAGTAAATACCTTTTTAATATAAACAATAGGTGCAATCACTATCTTTAATTTCAAAATTTCCAAACTACCTCGGCATTATTTTTCTCAATAATATTTGAGAAAATTGTTTTAAATATCATCTAGTTAAAACTTTGATAATAATTGGTAGATATTTATTAAATGTTTATTTAATGTTTATTTAATATTTATTCATTATCGGACTTTTCTAATTAAAATTTCTCAGCTTTGCCATGGATCCATGTCATTGCCATTTCTTTTTTACTGATCTCGAATTTTCCGCGAAACAATTTCTAAATTATAGCCGATTTGCCGACATCATCTCAACGGAGATAAGGTTTGATGATACTTTTTGTTATCATTAGAAAGGTACCTACAAGTGTCAACACAATAACACAATAACCCACCCTTATCCATATTACTAATCATCCAACTTGTTTGATTTCAACTTAATCAACGGTTATTTTTACTCTTGCGTTATATAATTGTTGATATTATATTCGCATCTCATTTACTAGCGCCATTGCCTAATTAGTTATTTCTATTAAACTATTAAAACATATATAAATTTACATATTTATATTCACATATATATATACATCTATAAATACATTATATATATACATCAATAAATACATATTATATATATATATATATATATGATTATATTAATAAGATTCAGGGGTTTGTTTACTTCTTTCAATAGCAATGATGGCTTTAACTCCGTCGGCTGTTACTTATAGGGATTTATAACCGAAGATGTTTCATTTGGAAAAAATCTGTCGGTTATAAATGAAAAGTTATAAAACACAACCATCTCTAGTTTTTTAAGATTTTTTTCGTAAATAATCAAGTATTCCTAACAAATGACTTCTGAGATGTCAGAATCTACTAAAAATGCTAGTGAAGAATTGAAACATGAAGATTCTCATTTAGATGATCAATCTAATGATGCCGACGTTAGACCATTCAACCCAGAATCGAATGACTTTTTGGAAAGAGGGTCAAATGCTGACTATGATATTCTTAGAATTGAATCCAATTCTCAAGCCTCCAGATCTCTTTCAAGAAGATTAACTGGTGGTGATAAATTATTAGAAGAAGCCAATAATACAAATGAACCTTTACCAAAAATGGGAGGTGATCGAGATTATCCCCCTGCATTACCTGATAGAACTCCATATCAAGTAATGTTTGATGGCCCATTAGACCCAAAACACCCTCAAAATTGGTCAGTATGGAAAAAACTTCAAATGTCTTTTGCTTTAGGTATGTCCGCTATTTCAATTACTTTCGGGTCTGGAATGTTTGCTGCTTCAGCTCCTGATTTAATGAAACTTTATGGTATTGGTTGGACTCCTGCTACTTTAGGTACATCGCTTTTTGTATTTGGTTTTGCTTCAGGTCCAATTATTTGGGGTCCTTTATCAGAATTATACGGTAGAAAAATTGTTATGGTATTGTCTATGTTTGGTTATACTTGTTTTTCTTTTGCAGTAGCGACTTCTAAAGATATTCAATCAATTTTGATCTGTCGATTTTTTTCCGGGTTTGTTGGTGCTGCTCCTTTAGTTGTTGCCCCAGCTGCTTTTACTGATATGTTCAGCAATAAACAAAGAGGAGCAGCTATTTCTCTTTTTGTGCTTCTTATTTTTGCCGGTCCAATGTTGGCACCAATCTTAGGAGGTTTTACTGTTAAGAACGCAACTTTAGGTTGGAGATGGTTATCATATTTCATTGGAATATTTGCTGCAACTGCTCTTGTTTTAGTTGTATTCATTATGGATGAATGTTATGCTCCATTAATATTATGTGATAAAGCCGAAGCTTTAAGAAGAAGAACTGGTAATTGGGGTATTTATGCTCCTCATGAAGAATTTAGATTAACATTAAAAGAAATTGTTGAAAAAAATATTACAAGACCTCTTGTAATGTTGTTTACTGAACCAATTTTATTTTTTGTTTCCCTTTATAATGCATTTGTCTATGGTATTTTATATCTTTTCTTAACAGCTATTCCATTAATCTTTGGAGGAAAATACCATTGGAGTCAAGGGGTTGCTGAATTACCATATTTAGCAATGTTAATTGGTTGTGTGATTGGTTCATTCGTTACTTTATGGTTTGAACTAGGATATGCTAAAAAAATGGATGCTAATGGAGGGTTTATTGATCCTGAAGTTAAATTACCTACTATGATTTTTGGTGGGGTATTATTTAGTATAGGTATCTTTTGGTTAGGATGGACTGGTGCTTTTGGTGATAGAATTCATTGGATTGTCCCAACTATTGGTGCCGTACCAATTGGTATGGGTTTAGTGTTAATCTTCTTGCCATGTTTAAACTACATTATTGATTGTTATTTGATTTATGCCGCTTCAGCAGTTGCTGGTAATACATTCTTGAGATCTACATTTGGAGCTGTATTCCCATTATTCGCTAAACAAATGATTGTTAATATGAAAATTCAATATGCTGCAACTCTTTTAGGTGCCGTTGCTGCTGTATTGGTAATTTTCCCAATTTTATTTTTCAAATATGGTAAATCATTCAGAAAGAGATCCAAATACTCAATGGAATTAAAAGAACTTATGGCTATGATGGGCAAGCCAGTTTAATGAAACAAAAAATATCACTTAATACGTCATTCTCACTAATTTATTACAGTTCACTTAACAAGTTATCATATAGAGCCTTTATTTCATTTAATTTTTATTTAATCCACAACTAATTTTAGTACTGTTTTTTAATTGTAGATTTATGAACCAATAATCACAAAATTTTTGTACACCGTTGAAAAATTCTACGAAGCTACTGAAACGAAATAAAAAAAAAATAATTGTGTTGACATTATCAAAACTGTATCAGCTTCAGCCTGAACTTCAAACATACACATTTAAACAAAAGGTTCTAATACAAATACTAATTCAAAAAAAAATCAAATTCTCCGATACCGGGAGTCGAACCCGGGTCTGCTCGGTGAAAGCGAACCGTGCTAGCCGTTACACTATATCGGATGATTTACTTACAAAGTAAACATTCTCCGCTTATATTACCTAATTAAGAATTAGTATTTAAAATGGTAGCGCCTTACATAAAATAGATTTTTGACTATATATTGGGATTATAAGTATAAGAAAGCTAGAACAAACGATGGGTAGATGGTAGGAAAGGAAAGCAAAGTAAGAAGAAGCAGGTCGAAAGGATTGTCGTGTCAGCGGTGTCGAGTTTGAAAAATCAAGTGTGATGGTGGATCTCCATGTGGAGGATGTGCTAAAGAATCATCGGAATGTATTAGGGTAACATATGATAGAAGGAAAGAAAGGATTCTGCATGAATATGTTGAAGATTTGCAAACTAAAATTGAAAATTTGAAGGGGATAATTGATAAGATTCGTGGATTAGTTAACGTTGATATCAATAGCGATAGTTTTCCTCAAGGCACTAGTCCAGATAATTTAGGAGATCAAACCTTTCAAATTGAAAAAACTGATACTAGAAATCATTTTTCTACAGTCAATCAAACTTCTAGTGGAGTTTATGGTCCTACTAGTATATTTGAATCTAGCTCAATTCAATTGCTCAATCGAGATAATGAAATTAAACAATTAAATTATAATCCAGTAATTTTGAATTGTATAAAATTATTCTTTATTTGGCAATATCCTGATCATAATATGTTCATTTATCGAGAAGCGTTTCTTTTGGATTTTTTCAATCCAAAACCTGGTTGTATTTACTGTTCAATCGAATTGGTGTATGCTATTTGTGCATTGGGTTCATCGATGTCTCATGATTTATCAATTAAGTCGAAAAGTAGACATTTCTATCAACAATCAAAATCTCTATTATTCAATAAATTAGATCAAACTAGTATTGCTTCAATGCAAGCATTATTATGTTTGTCATTCTATGATATATCTCATGGTTATAATTCTTCTGGTTGGATGCTTTCTGGAATTGCTATTAGAATGGGTTATGATTTAGGGTTTCAATTGAACCCAAATTCTTGGTATATGAATGAATCAATTACCCCACTAGATTGTTCAATTAGATCAAGAATTTATTGGGGGTTTTATATGGCGGATCATTTTATTAGTTTATTGATGGGTAGGCCATCTTCTTTAAAAGTTTCCAATACATCAATTCCAGAAACTGAAGATCTACCTGATTTGGAATGGATTTCCGAATATGCATATATTTCGCCAGGAGTTGATAAACGGGAAATTGTATATATATCAGCCCCGTTAAATTCAATCATTAAATTAATTCAAATATCTGAATCAATGATAAATGAAATTTTCACTAGTATAACTGATAAACAAGAAATTGTCAAGGTTATATTAAAATCGAATAAATTAGAATATTATAACTTACAAATTCAAAATTGGAAATTGGAATTACCCGATGATTTAAAATGGGATCATCAAACTTTGCTTGAAACCGCTGATAATCCAACAACTATGAGTATTCGCTATTATTACTACATTGTGTTATTATGTTTAAATCGACCTTTTATTGAAATCATGAAAAACCAATCAACAATATCTCCGCTAAAAATTTGTCAAGAAGTCATAGATGACTTATTGATATCCATAGAAAGATTTAAACAGATTCATGGTTTGCAAAAAGCGACAATATATATAGTGTATTGTTGTATTCTATCGATATCAGTTTTGATGTTAACCAACGGGGATCGAAATGTGATAATGAAAATCTTACAATACTTAAAGCAATGTTCATCAACCTGGAAATTAGCTGAAAAATCATATAAAATGATTATGTTGAGATTGGATCATCAGCAAGTCCCCCCTCAAGAACTGACATTAAATACAACATCGGCAGAACAACCCAATCATATCATGAACGATATCCTAGAAGAGAATCTTGATTATTTTGCTGGCCCTCCAATGATGATGACGGCAGAATTGTTAAATGATGATTGGGAAGTTCTTTTTCCTGATTATAATGAAAAACGTAATAGAGATGATTAAATAAAATTGAATCACAATAAACTTTCAATCATAATCTACCCATATATACTATGTAACCGTACGTTTCCTTAACAAACATTCCATGTTATCGGGTTTATTCAATACTGGTACTATTGAAATTGCACCGGCAGCCGCGCTATCAAATTTCCAGTGTGAGATGGTTCAACCAACGAACCAGCTACCGGATTAGGAGGAAGTTGGTAGAACACTGGTGGATATAACGATTCAAGCTGTTTGGTTTTAGTAATTTGTTTTACTTTCTTTTGGTATTTTGATGAGTGGAATTGCTTTGAAATTCACTTCATTATTGGTTAGAACTCTAGCTAAACCAATTGCAAATGCATTGAAAGCTCAAGCAAAAGAACATGAAATATTCAAAAAGGGGTGTATTACAGTCGCCCAAACAGTCCATAAGACTGATTTGCGATTAAGAATGTCCTTATTAGGTGAAAAGAAGATCAAAATTCGTCCATTGAATGATACAAAAGCTATTGATAATGGGGCAAATTTTTTATCGGAATTGTTTATTTTTTCAGTAGCGGGATCTTTGATCTTCTATGAGAGTTATCGAAGTCGAAAGAAGGCTAGTGATGAACGAGAATCAATTGCTGATGATATTACTTTGCTTCAGTCAGAAATTGAGTACTTAAAATCAAAATTACTTGATTTGAATGTCAAAGTTGACGATTATAAAATTCCCGAAGGGTACTATCCAAAGTATATTAAGTTGAAAGACGATACGGGTAAGGAATCGGATAGAGACTCCGAGAAAAAAATTCTTTTGGAATCAAATAAAGACAAAGAAAAGAAAACCAATTTGGAATCAAATACAGACAACGAAAAGGAGAAGCATCTGGAATCAGAAAATTTGAATGACAAAGCAAAGGAAAACTTACAGGGGCGTGAACAAGAGAAAGAGAAATAAAAGACAGTAAATGGAAAGATCGATGGTAATAGTGGAAACAATGTTATGTGTAATGGAAAATTACTGGCGGATTCAAGCTCAAATTCAACATCGTCAAAAACCAATTGCATTCAGAGTTACATGAATCATCAAGATTACCTATAATATTGGAGCTAGGCCAAAGCTATATTGATACAATTTACAATGAGCTAGTTGGGACAATTAATTAGATCATTGTTTAAATGAGTCTCGTTGTGTACTCCCTGCCACAACTTATGTATATAGAAATATCCCAAAAATAACTTTCATTGTATTGATGAATTTTTTAGAATTTCCATTGTTTTGATGATTCTTATACAATTTCCATTATTGTATGATTCATCTAATTTCCATTATTTTTATGATTCATCTAATTTCCATTGTTTTGATAATTCTTGTTTTCTAGTTAATCCTACTTATGTATATAGAAAGCGCCATGGGATACTAAGTTTTGACAATTTTTTCACTATACATTTATTATAATACATAGTTAATACAATTATATAAAAGTAATAACAACTAAAAGGCAATCAGTGAACAATTCACTAAAGAAAAAAAAAACAAGAATACTTATAATAGATTACAAAACAAATGATATTTTATAAAATCTATTGCAAATAGAAATAATCATATACTAGTTTACATAATATTAAATTGGTAAAATAACAATCGATTGATTGATCAATCGATTGATCGATTGAATAGTAGTAATAAAAATAAGCCCAGTTTTAAAATAAACCCAGTTTTCTCAATTCATTCCTTTTTTCTTTTCAACTTTTAATAATAATGCTTTATTAATATGAGGTAATACCCCTCCATAAGCAATAGTAGCTTTAATTAAATTATCCAACTCTTCATCACCTCTAATTGCTAATTGTAAGTGTCTAGGAGTAATTCTTTTCACTTTCAAATCCTTGGCAGCATTACCAGCCAATTCCAACACTTCTGCTGTCAAATATTCTAATACTGCTGTTAAATATATTGCTGATTTAGACCCAACCCGAATCTTGTTTTGCGCCGTTCTCTTCAAATATCTTTTAATACGCCCCACAGGAAACTGTAATCCAGCCCGAGCTGAATGTGAAGTAGACGACTTCACACTCTCTGACGATTTTCCTTTCCCTCCGTGTACTTTTCCTTTCCCTGACATAATAAATATAAACTTTGTTATTATCAACCTTTACATTTCTTGTTTGTTTGTTTACAATCGCAAGCCGGGTAACTCAACACGCTAAAAAATTAAAATATAAACGGCGCTACCATTCACTATAAAAGAAAAGTGTATGGAGAATAGAACGTATGGGGAGTAGAACGTATGGGGAATAGAACGTATGGGTTAGGTTGTTACTAAGCTACTAGAGGCGAATGTTGATAGTGTTCATATTAATCCATCTATTTATATCTCAAATAACTATTTTCTTAGCCATGGTCTTGGTCAAATATCTATTTGAGTTCTACCGATGTCTCTAATAATTTATTTTCTTAGCTATTGTCTTGGTCAAATATCTATTTGATTTCATTTGCTTTCCTTATTTATGTTTATTCTGCCAATGGAAACTATTTTTAATGGTGCTAAGTTCAATATTTTATACTACACTGTAACCTAAACTTCATCCGTCTTGTTCCTTTATGATTCCTACTGTTACCTTAAAAATTGTTCATGTTTGCCTTACCTCAGCTATTAACCAAATTATGACTCCCTAGTTTACTAATCATGGCGTCAATCTCTTGTCTTGACTTTCGTAACTCAGTACATAGAGAATCATAATTTTGAAACCCTTTTAATAATTTAAACAATATTTTCATTTCTTCTTCTTCTTCGTCAATATGCGAGGAAATTGTAGATGATTTACTAATCTTTGCTAGTTTCAGACTTGATCTATTACTAGCTTCATTGTCGGCCTCATTTTTCTTATTAGCGGTATTTCCCTTTGTGGTTACCATTTCATCTTCACCTTCATCTTGATCTGCATTAACTCCATCTTTATCTACATCTCCGTCTTCATCAGAACTGTTTAGTGAGTCAGAATCTTCCTGGTCACTTTCATCAAGAACTGTTGTCTCAGATTTATTCATGAAACTTACTTTCCTTGTATTCTCCGATTGATCTCCTAAATCTTGATTCATTTGTACTTTTAATTTGGTAGGCATTTCAATTTCAAAATATTCATTGTTCTCTATTGATCTCACAATTGAATTCAAAATAGGATATGAATGAACTCGATATATTATTCGCCTCAAAATTCCAAAGTTTATAAATCTTCGAATATCAATATTTTCCAATAATTTCTGATTTTGTATATACCATTCTTTAACTGTTTGACCTTGATTCAACGATCGATATAGATAAAAAAGGGTAGTTTTCGATGGAATTGTTATATTCACTTTATTAATTTGTGATAAGTTTAAACTTGAAGATTTTGATTTACTAAAGTATCCACTTTTACTGGTGCTAGGACTAAATGAATTTACAATCCCGTCCGAGCCATTAGAATTGACACTCATTGGAGTTTGAGGATGGATACTATAATCATTATTAGCAATTATATATGCTTGACATTCTTCAGCTAAATGATTCTCGTATAATAAAAATTTACCAATATGATTTGTTGGTGCATAAATATTTGAAAATTGGAAAATATCAATAATTTGTATACATTTATAATGCATTAAATGTTGAATACATTGTTTTGTTAAAAAATAAGTTGCATTTGCTAGATCACTGATTTTTTTGATTGAATTTAATCCGTTAATAAATGGTAATATCTTTATCATGGTAGGATCAGAGTTTATATCAGTCAAAGTTGTTAATTTAACTGTTGGAATGGGAACATCAAATGCTCTGACGTTAGTTGGAGGTGGCAAAATCGGAAACAATTTTATATCGACTGAGTTTGCTGAATCTATAGGTATACAACATTCGGAATAATTATTCAAATCTTGATAAATCTGGCTTATTAACGATTCGATCGATGAAAGATTGATTACTCCGGTTCTTGAATAACCAGGAGTATTTGACAAGAAATTTCTTCGTATCATGGGGTGATTCTTAGCTTCCAGAGCTTTATAAAAAGAATTCGATTTATCAAGTTTACTCAACATAAAATTCTGTTCTTCCAATACTTTGAACATGTTACCAATTCTTCTAATAGCAGGTTGATATGGGCTGACGTCTCCAACGTCATAAGGAAATACAAAACAAAAATTAAAATTGAATGAATTCCGAGCATAATAGCTATTCTCTATATTAACTGGATAACCAATTACTCGAAATTTATTGATTTTGAAAGAGATTAACTTATTGCATAACTGAGGCTTTGGTATAATAAAATTTCGAACCGTATCAAAATGAAATAAGGCTTCCCGATTTCCTACTGGTACCTGATCGGGGTCCTTTGATGTAGATGTCGATGAAATTGAACCCTGTGGCACTTGGTGGACTATCTTTGTTCCTTCAGTGGGATGAAAAACTGCATAAAATATAGCAGCTATCGGTATGAATCCATCATAGTATTCCATACCAAAACAAGTAAATCAACCACTACTTTACTTTATGCAACTATCAAATCCTCATAGTTAAGAACTGGTGGCGCTACCATTTTTAAACTTGATAAAACAATTTTTTATATGGTGCCAACAGTTTTTAGGTGATAACAAGATTAATGGCAATAAAATACGATTGTTGCAATGTTATTTCAAGTAGCAACGGTCTGGTAGCCATTGAATTCAAAAAAAAATTGTAAAAATAAATTGTACACTTTAAGCTCGCACTCAGATTCGAACTAAGGACCAACAGATTTGCAATCTGCTGCGCTACCACTGCGCCATACGAGCTTATAGCTTGGTAGTTAGTATTATGTCTTCTTACTCATATCGTAAAACAACTGGGAGCTTCCTTAAATTTCAGTTATGTGCTTTAGTTGTTAGACAGTATATCAAAAGTAGATGGCTCACAATATAGAGTAAGTGATACCAAAATTAAGGTTGATGATTCAGTCGATGATTCACAAATTAACGATGCTTTTATGTGTTAGATTATATGTTGTAAATAATCAATACAAACAGCGATTGTGGATTAATATTAGTTTATCATGAAGAATAGGGTACATCAGGTTTTGAAGTCGGATAAAACCATTACATAGCTAGTGCGTTTATATATGTATACACTTTACAGTTTGTTTTCTTATTTGTAATAGGTTCAATCATACTTATGGTTTTTAGTTCTTGGATACAATGTAACTTGTGTAGCAAAGAGTATCAACTTTTTGATGTGATTTTGTTCTATTTAAGAGGTTGACGATGGTGGCGGTGGTGGTGGTGCTTTATTTGCTGGCGGTGGTGGTGGTGGCGGGGGTTTAGGTTTTGATGGCTCGTTGGCAAGCTTTGGACCTGTTGCGACTGCTGTTGTTGTTGTTGGTGGTGGTGGTGGTGGTGGTGGAGTATTTTGAGGTTTGTTAATAAGTTTGGGTGGTGGTGGTGGAACATTAGTAGTTTTTGGCGGTGGTGGAATATTGATAGTTTTTGGTGGTGGTGGTGGTAGAGCTACACCATGAGCTGGCGGAGGTGGTGGTGGGATATTACTGGGTACTGGAGTTGCAGATGGTGACTGAATTGTATTAGTACCAGTTTGCCATGGTGGAATAGGAATATTTGGTTTGGACTTCTTCATTGAAGCATCTTGATCATCAAAATTATTAGCTCGCTTTTGAGGATAAATCAGATTATGGGAGGTTTGATTTTCATTGAAATTATTTTGATTGTTGTGAATATTTGGAATTTTTGGCAAATTTGGTAAATTTGGATTTTTAATACCTTTTGATGCAACAGCATTTTGAAAGGAATTTTGATTTGCCATTTTACAATCATGAGCAAAATGACCAACCTTACCACAAATTTTACAAACAATTTGAGTGATATCATGAAGTGGACGTTGAGGTTGACGTTCGCTCATAGGTATGTAAGGCTTAGTTTCTCTGAAAGTACCATTAAGAATCGCCAACTCTCGCAATTGACCTCTTTTCAAGTCATTCTGACCTACAGGCGATGAAATCGCTTTTTCAATTACTTGATTAGTTAACTTTATTGCTTTAGCAATTTTTTGTTGACTATCAGCCGTGATTAAGACATGAAGTTCATCAGAATTTGCTGATAAATTAGGATTAGAAAATGCAGTTGATGAATTATCTGTTTCCGAATCATCATTGTTTGTCACTGACTTACCATCTTTAACAGAACCTTTCCCTCTTATTTGCAAGATTGCCCCACTTTCTTCACGTAACTGTTTCAAAGTGTTTCCTCTAGGACCCAACAATAATCCCATGAAATTGATTTCGGGATAATCTTTTACAGGAACATATAATTTTTCTGTGTTCTTAACTGGTTTTCGATAATCAAATGGAGCAATGAAATTGGGGATCGCTTTAGTGGCAACTTCAACTAAATAATGCCTCTCAGTTTCTAACGAGTTTCGCATCCTCTCTTCTCTGGTATTAGTTCTATTACCTTGATTATCATACTTTGGTGGTGGAGATGGATCCCGTTGAAAATTGGGATTTTCATTAACGTTTCCCGATGGTAGCAAAGTCAATACCCCTCGTTGTTGATGCGATGAAGTTCTTAAGATATCTGAGATCTCTTCTATCCGAAAGTATTGTTGATATGCATCTAACTGTTCTTGAGTCAAATGGCCAGTTATAATGGTATCTAGCTCTAAGTTACCAAATTTTCTGTATCTTGATCCTTTCCCAGTCCATTTAGTCGTTCTCGGCGTTGTGTCAGCCCCTCTAGACTCGGTTCGACCCCGAGTACTCATCTTGTAGTTGAAGTTGATTGGTACTACTACAATTTGACCATCGCTAATTTTCAGTGCGGTTTCGTTCTACAAATCCTACCAACTCCCACTAAGATTTCACAAATCAACGAAAATGGTATTGTGTGGAGTATAGAGAGAGAATCTGACGACAGATGTAAACAATTTATAGTTTATTGTAAGAATATTTAAAAAAAAAAAGTATAAGCTTGCTAAAAATTTTAAATACTCAACATGAAATATGTTATAGTTACTGTTTGACGATTGACTAACTATTGTATGGATACCTGAACTAAACAAAATACCCATAACTGCACCAATTCAGATTTTGGAGTTAATTGACTGAATACGACATAATCTCTGCCAATACTTCAATACTTGTTTGGTAGACAAAGACATGTAGTAGTCTTCTATGATTCTCTACATCATCAAATAGACAGACACTCAATACTGTTTATTGATTCTTTAATGCAACACCAGCAAAGAAAAAAAAGCTCAATACTCTTCTTGGGTTCTCTACACCATCAAACACAAAAGACAGTTAATACTTTTCTTGGGACATCAAAGACAAAGACACTGAACGCTCTTCTTGGGTTCTCTACACCATCAAAGATTGAATTTTGGTTCTCTTAAGTTTTAGGCATAATCCAAAAGTTGTTATTTACCATTGCTTCATAAAATGGTTTAATCCTCTGGTTATTCCCCCAATTTCCCGAGTATCCAACTCGTGCTTTCAATTGCTTCCCAGGCTTTATACAAACATATCATCCTCTAAATTCAATTTCTTCCCAGAGACTGTTTCTGTTTCGTGAACCGCAACACAGTTAATACTTCCCAGCCTGCTTTACGATGGATTATCGCTTGTACATCCCAACCTCTCTGAGTCATGACTTGGGCAACTTCATCGGGTAGATTTCGAGCACAAAAGAGGATGTAAGCTACTCCATTGTCAGACAATATCACATCTAAACTGTTCAATACATTCCATGTGACAAGCATTCCTTTATCACCTCCTAGTAATGCTAAATCTAACCAGGATGGATCATCTTCCTGGGAGGGAATTTTCGGTACATCTTGAGCAGGCACATAAGGAGGATTAAATACTAAGATATCAGTTTGATTATCTCGAATTGCCGTTGTTAAATTCATTTGTATAGCGTCCATAGCAAATATACCCGGATTTTGTTGATTATCGTGGATAGTATTGATTGCTGCTCTGCATGCATGGGGATTCAAATCAGTAGCAAGAAATAATGCTTGGTTTATAACATTTTGCTGTATAAAGCTAGTAACGATTCCCGATCCTGTCCCGATTTCAGTAACAATTGTAAATTTTCCCAAAAATTTTGATTTTAAAAAGCTCTGCTCCTGTTCAAAACAATCTAATAGCAAAAATGAATCTTCAGCGGGCTCATAAACCTTGTCATAATCCAAGTTTCTGATTTCTGGCGTTGGTAGCATCCAAAATTTTCCACCATAGTTAGTTTTTTCACTAGGTGAAAAATTTCAGTCTCAGGAACAAACCTGGTAACTAATAACTTTTTACTATAGAAGAATATGCAATTGAAAATCAAGACATTGACAGGGCGAGACATATCGGTTGATGTTGAGCCAGTGGACAAAATCATCAGAATCAAAGAAATGATGGAAGAAAAAGAAGGTATACCCCCTTCCCAGCAAAAATTGATCTTCAAAGGATCACATTTGGACGATGAACAAACGGTTGAGCAAGCTGGAATTCAACCAGGTGCTTCTTTACATTTGGTTTTGGCATTGAGAGGAGGTGCTAATCCAAATATTGGATATTGATGATTTTTTCACTGAAACCGGTTATTCGGTGAACTTGAACAATCAAAAGTATATGGATGTTATGGGATATGGAGATATGATATAATGATTTTAGGTTGACAATCATAGATTACAACAAAAAAGAATCTTGGCTCAAGGTCTATATTATTTTTCATCAAACATTCATCACTATAAACTTCATCAGTTTATACTTTTATTGGTTGATCAATCTACACTTGATCACGCTATACTTGATCAGTCTATATATGATCATTCTATACGTGATCACTCGATACTTTTATTGCTTGGTCAATTACACTTTAATTGGTTGATCCTTATTGGTTACTAATCTATACTTTTTTGTCATTCATGTTGAATTTTTTGGCTAGATTCATGAATTTACTAAAATCTGGTTTTTTGTTTGGTTGTAGATCAACTTTAGGAAATTCATATTCAATAAATTCAGTTTCAACATTATCAATAAATTTAACCTTTTTAGTTACTCGAGGTTGTAATTCTTCAACAATTTTTTGTGATTCTAGAGAACTATTAACTTGTTCATAACTTTTCCATGCATTCAAAATTTCAATCCTTTCTTGATCTCCATTTAATTCCTGCCAATGCACCAATGCTTGTCTGAACACTTTCCTAGTAGCTTCTTTATGAGCTTCAGTTATCTCAACTTCCAACTCTTGTAAATCACTTTGATTGAATTCAAGTAATTGTTCATCCGAAGGTATAGATGACTCAAACAATGCAAATGATATCCAATTAATGGGTTTATCACTAAGTTCTATGAGCCGCTCATATATCATTCTAACTTCAGCGTACATCATTTCTTCTGAACAGAAATCAATATAACTGTACCATAAAGGTTCAATATTAGTTAATTTAAGTTCGGTTTGTAAATTGATTCCAAACTCATAAATGGAGATACATCTAATATCTTCGTTGATGGAATTTTCAAATGAAACATATTCATTTAATACATTAACCCAATCTAAACCATTAATTATTAATAGTTCTAACCACTTTTCATATAATTTTCTAACTCGACTCCATTCACCTATTCGTTGTTCCAAACTTATGTAGTATTTGAAAATTTTGGTTTTTGGATTCTTTTGACTAGTTTTACCAATTGATAATCCTAGCAATTTTCTACTTGCCAACAATTGGTCATGCGGATTATTCCTTAATTCGAATTTAGCATATTCTATCCATATTTTGCCAAATGTGAATGAAGAATGCGGTATCACCTCAATACATCTACTCCAAAGTTTTCTAGCGGATTCAATATTCTTTTTGGTAAATTCTTCCCAAAAACAATATCGAATCCAAATAAAAATGTATCGTTTCCAACGTATTGACTTAAATTTATCCTTGGGAATATAAGAAATCGCCATCTCAAATTGGTCCCCAGGCGATGAATTTGGTTGTTGTAATAAATGACTTAAATAGGCCCACCAGGTATCATAATCAAATGGATCATGTTCCAAAGTTTGTTGATAAGCAATTTTTCTTTTTGTTGCAATTGTAGAAGTGATTGAATCATTATCTCCATATAATTTTTCAAATTTCGTCAAGGCATTATAAATTAGAATTCGTTGATCTTTTGATAATTTGATGATTGAATTTTTATCTTCGGTTAACATCAATTGAAAAATTTCTCGAGCTCGTTGATATTCCCCTAAAGAAGATTCCCAATCAGTCCATTTACTAATCAAGTCACTTACTGGTTGATTAGACTTTATTAAAGATTCTATAGATAATTCAAAAACATATCTAATGTTACCAATATTATTAGCTAAATCTAATTCAAAATTGACCCAATCTAGCCAAGAATCTTGGGTATTAAAATTTTTGACATATCGAATATAAATCTGTCGAACATTATCGATTTGATTATGTCTTTTCTCAAAATTGATATAAGCGTTCCAAGCTGATTGATCAGGATGCCAACTTAACCATCTTTCAAAAATATTTCGAACTGAAGAATAATTAGCCAAAGTTTCTTCAGTTTGAACATAAAGAAACCATAATTTGTTGACTCTTGGTAAAGTAGTTGTAGCTCGATCTAATAAATTTCTTGCATGATTAATAGCCTTATATGTCAATTCAAATTGAATATACTGAACCCAAAATGGTATATGTTGAATATTTACATCTAGAGCCCGTTCATAAATTGATCTAGCTCGTATCAAATCATGATTCTCTTGTGCTTCCCATCTAGCATACCTTAACCATTGACCAAAATTCAATCGATTCTTATTCAATTGTTGTTCGTACTCTCGACGTTTAATCAACTGGTATGAACGAAGCTCATCTAGATCTTGAATGGTCTGCGTTGGTCGCTCTATCGCCTTCTGCTTGTGTTCATATGATTGTTTCAAGATCTCTTCACTTGTAATTTGATCTGGTTTGTCCATCGATGAGCTCTACTACCAGATGAATCAAGATGACGATAAAAGAATCAAAAAATTTATTTTAGAAAAAATTCAATATCAATCCCAATACAAGTATGTAATTCAATACAAATTATCTTATTATAAGTTTCTATCTTGTTTTCTTACCATCTAACAACAAAATGAAAAAAAATAAGAAATTGCCTCCACTCAGAGTTGAACTGAGGATCTCCTCATTACTAGTGAGGCGCCTTACCAACTTGGCCATAGAGGCTTTTTTCTGCTAGTCTAGTGCTTAGATTGTTTAGTACCATTCAAAAGAAACATAACATCATATATAGGTTAATCTATTTTATATATATATATATATATATATATATTTATGTTTATACCTATATTTGTATATATTTTATTGCTATTGAAGTATTCTTGGCTTTTCTTTAAGATAGCAAGAGTTAGAGGTAAGTTTTTAAGAAGAGCAGGAACAAATTTTAGCTTTTATGACTTTTACGCAATCTTTCTCTATTTTTGTAAATCTAGTCTTTGAAGAACAAAGTTTATGAACTAAAGGGTCAAGTTAAATCAAAAAGGTATAGTTATTTTACTTTATTGTGGGAGCGCCGGTTCTCAAATCTTTTAAAACTAGTTTGCAAACAAACCTGATCAATACTCGAACCTCTAGCAAAGGATAAGCAGTATTTTGGATTTTAACTGATTTACATCAATGATTTTCCTGAAATCACAACCAAATATTTAGGGTAATAATGTAAATATAGATTGCCTGCTGGTGAAATTTTGAGCAATCATTAGTACGGCTACATAGTTGAAGTAAATCACTCCTTCAAGTACTGGAGTTAACCATTCTTCATTCTGTTATAGACAAGGCACTTCTCTTATTACCAAATCTTATAAGGTAGGAGTATTGCAAATGTAAAGTACTAGTTCGGGTACTTCAATCATAGGTTTCGTGATTTCACAATACGTCTCATCATAATCCTACAAATGATTCAAATTCAAAGTTTTATCTTTTTATTAATATAGATAGATGTAAGTAGTATACAAGTATATGATAGATAATATGAAAGAACTGACAATAGATCAGGTTCATGCTGCCTAGGATGCAAAGTAGAAGGAAAGTAATTACTAAAATCTCAACAATCTTGTTTTGTTAAACAAAATCAGGTTATTTTGAAACTGGTTGTTCCCTATATTCTAGAATTATCATTGATGATGAGAAAAATTATTTAATCTTTAATGATATCTAAATTTTGATAAACATTTCCTGCTTGTTTATATAAATCAGTAGCAAGTACACCTTGTTGAGTCTTTTCATTATCTTTCAATTGTTGTAACATAATTCTAGTCTTTTCTCTTTCTTTATACCCATGTAAACATTCGAAATAATCATCAAATTGTGGTGTACATTGCTTCTTTTCAGTGGTTTCGGCGGATGTATAACATGCTACCAATGTTTGAAACTCATAGTAGCACTTTCTAGTACCACCACTTCTAGAATATGGTTGCATAGTTAAAGGTTATCGTTGAATTTTACTACTAGCAATTTTTCATTGTTAATTCTTTCTTGTTAATTGGTGGAGACTTTTGTGAGAGACACGACGTTGGTTTTTTTATATTCATAATGGTGATATAAAGGTAAACCAACTACATTAATGAATCTATTGACTTGTTTATGGAATCTATGTACATGCTAACACGGCTATTTATTATGGATGTAAGTTTTGTTAAACGTATGCTAGCATTTCTCGGATGCAATCTTTTACTTGATAATATAATGGACCCATATTACCATCTATAATAATATCACCAGTGTCATCACCTTCCACCGTCGAATAAGCTACTTTTCTTATAGCAATAGTATCATTGACTACTAAAGTACCTTCACTCTTGAACTCAGCTCGAAGATCCTGACTCATTAATTTCTTTTTCAATTCGGGTAATCTAATATTCCCAATTGCCAATTTAGTAGTGTTTTCAGTAGTATCAAGAATATTTTTAGGCTTTTTAGAATTTTCTTTAATGAACTTTTCCCGCTTTATCTTTTTTAATGTGAACAAAGTTGAAGAATTAATATAGTCAGTTATCTTTCTCTTTTCAGATACTTGTTCATTCAATTGTAAATTAGGATTTTGAATTTCTAATTCACCATATACTTGAGCAACTCGATAACTACCATCAATATTTTGCCAATTTAAATCTTCCACAATTGAATCGTCTAATTTAACTTCAAATGTACTTATACCTAATTCACCACGATCAGAATCACCCCCTACATTAATTGGCTCATTCAATACAACTGGCAAAATACTCATTTTGTTAGAAGCTCCATATAAGGATACAATCCCTGAATTACTTCTTATGGTTGATAATGATAAATAACGATTTGTGGCATATAAATTTTTCTTAGTTTCCTCCGATTTGTGATCTTCTTGTTGTTTCAAAAACATGGCTTGTGCATTTAATAACCCATTCAATTCTTCTTCTGAATTTTTATTCACGGTAAAATCAGGTAACAATATCAAATTATATGGCTTCAATGCTGATACAATTACACTTAATGATCGAATATCAACTAATCCGGATAAATCAACAAAAGATAAACCACACCTAATTCTTAATTGATTTGAAGTTTTAAATGAAGAACCGTGTGAATTCATTGAAATTCTCTTTTTAGGCTGATGTAATGAATCAAGGTACTTTTCGAGTATCTGATTGTTCAATTGTTCTTGAGGAGTTAATTTAGATTGGGTATTACTTTTGTTATTTTTCCCTTTCCTTTTTTCTCGTTCTTCAAATTTTTTCTTACCTTCCATAATAATTTGAGTATTTGTTGTATCTTCAGTTTTCTGAAATAGTTTGATATCAATTATTTCACCATAATCGTCAAACTTTTGTTTATGAACATTTACAATATATGGAAACATTGCTTGTCTTGGCTTCAATTTATGAGTTATTCTTAAATCTAATGGCTTGTTCTGATCTAAAGCTTGCTTAATATGATCAGTTATAAACGCTTCATGCGCTGCTAATTCGTCAACAACTTTATTATGAACACCACCAGCACTATCAGCTTTATCGGCAGGTTTTTCAGTTTTAGTTGTTATTTCATCTTCATCTGATGATGGTTCTTCATCTTCCGACGAATCTTCAGCATCTATTGTATCTGAATCTAACAAATTTTTATTCTTTTTCTCTCGTACTTTCGCCAACATACGCTGCTTCCTATGATTATGTATCTTTTCTTGATAATCTGTCAACTCAACCCCAACAAGCGCTTCTTCTCTAGTCCAATCATCAATTGATATCAGTTTTTCTAGAGGTACAGCAACACCATCTTCAGCGACACCATTATTTTTCAGTTTAGCTAGTTTATACCATTCACGATAAAGTACCGAACTAATTGTATCATCGTTACCGAATTGTGATTTTTCAGTCAACAAGATTGTAGTCTTTTCATCTTGGCATAAGTACTGTAAAGCTTGAGATGATAATTCACCATTTCTTAGATCAGAACCAGAACAAAATACTATTTTCGGACCACTCAACCGAACTAATTCGTTTGGATCACCTAATAAATCAACTTTTGAAGGTTCAAAAGGAATTTTATGTTTACTACCTTCAGAAGTAGCTTCTTCCCACTCTTTTAGTAAACTAGGGGACATCCAATCTAGTAAAGTTGAAGCATAACTTAAAATTTTAGTACCAGAATAAGAAAGAAAATATACTGGGATAGGTGCTCCTTGTAAATGTTCATCTATCAAATGAAACAATTCTAAAAATCTACCCGACAATGAAGTAGGCAATAAAGCTGCTCCACCATTAGCAAGAGTCGCATCTACTAATTGTAAAAACTTTTCAGTTCTCTTTTTGTGAGGCATGGTTGAACCTAAATCTGTACTAGTAATTATTGCTGTAGGTCTGAGTAATTGAGTTGAAGGATTTCCGTTAGGTAAAAAATCAGCACTATTCAAAAATGAGTCTCGAGAATGATTCCAAGCCGGAGCATAAATAATTTTATCAATTCTTTTAGTTATTAGCCAAAAAGTTCCTCCTAAAGTATGTCCAGCACAATATGGAGTAATTCCAAGCTTATTATCAAATAAACTTATTGATTGTAAGAATTTCAAAGGAGTAACTTTATCAAACCATTCGTCAATTTCATCCAATTCCAAAATTGATGATTGTAATGGTCCCAAGATCCCATTAGCTCGATAATATTCCACAGTTGATATTCTTCCTAATTGATTTACTGGTAATGTGCAATACACTGGAATTGAAGACATTAAATTGGGAAATTTCAAACATAATAATATGTATCCACTTATGAACTCGGGGGTTGAATGTGATAGTAGTATCAACTGAACCTCTCGTAAATACTGTTCCATAAATATTATTTCATCAACTTTTTTACCATTCCAACTCGGATCAGCCAAAATTTTGATTTCATTATCAAATACTAATAACCCAGCCTTAAACGAATAGTCTTCCTCGTCTGGAGTTATCAATGAAAATGTAAACATCTTCACTTAATCTGATGAATGCTTTTTTACAACCATTTTCTCTAAACAAAACTTTTAAAAATCTACCAAAAATCGAATCACGTGCACGCATACTAAAACAAGAAGAAGCTCTATGATACAAAATATATACAAACCAAAGATCTATAGACTATACAAGTATTTGTATTTGATCAAAAATACTATTTTAATCAACCGAAAGAGAAAAAAAACGAATCAAAAGCTGAAAAAAAAATTTAATTTGTGCTGGTTGTAATGTGGTTGTAATAACTTGCTTATTCATGTGTAATTGTTGTAATGTGGTTGATCTTATGTGAATAATCTTATTTAAATGTTGTGTCTTCAATCTCTACCTATGTTTAATGCAATTATTCTTTAATGCAAAATCTTTCGCTAGGACAAATTTATACTGTTTCTAGTATGATATGAGATTAGAGTTTCAGCGTGGGTTAAACCTGGTAATTCATGGGTAGTACTCATTCTTTCAAGAGAATTTCTTAAAGTTCCATATTCACCAGATTTAATCATTTGAGCTCTCAATTGTTCAAGGTTAATCGGTTTCGAAAAATGATCATTGATTGAATTATGACTAGTGACTGTATTTTTTCTTGATTTAAATGTGGCATGCCTTTTAATTGTACCAAAGGTCTTAGCAACAGGATTATGATGAGTTGGCTTATTAAGCTTATCCTTTTCAGCTTCCTTTTCAGCTTCTTTTTCAAGACTTTCCAAAAGTTGAGGATTTTTCATCATTAAATCTTGTAAAATTTGTTTCCTTTCAACATCTTCGTGATCGGTAGGGTCATAACCAGCAGGATATTCATCATATGATCCCATCCTCACTCTCTCACGAATAATGTCAATATCTCTTGGTGCTAAAATCTTTCTCAAAAAATCAAATGTAAACCTTGGTAAAACACATAAAACAATTGCGATTAACATAACACACCACAACTCCAAGGTTCCAAAAACTTGACTGGCTGCTTTATAAAATTCACCTGTATTCATAGTAGAACTCCAGATTCCGGTCCAGAAAAACACAAGTAAAATCGATATCGCATAAATTAATAACGATAACCAATCCCATCTAAATTGTTTCAACAAAACGTAGACGTTACAAGCAGTTACACTAATAATAACACATACAACCCCCATCCAAAATCTATGATCAACAGGTAAACCTTGTGGATTTTGAAAAGTTCTATAATAAACCAAGTAGGGAAAATAAAACGAAATCACTGACTGATACAACCCATCCAACATGTACCACAAAAATTTACTTTGGGACCACTCTAGTCTCAAAATACCAGATCTGTACAATTGAGGAACTAAAAATGAAACAGTATCGGAAACATCTTGATCTAACACTGCCAAAACTATCACTGTCAAAGATGTAAATGCCAAATTATAAAACATCAAAAAGGTATACTCGTAAAGATATGACCCATCAAAATTTGTATAAATTCCATACCAAAATAATGTTAATGTGAAAACAACATTTTTATAAAAGAAACATGGTACCATTTCAGCCAATCTTTTATATGACCATCTGCCGTGAACTAAAAGTAACCTGGCAAGGAATCTAAACTGACCAATAGCATAATCTGATGACATGACAGCTTGTCTACCTTCTTCACCTGCAATACCAATACCAACATTAGCAGCTTGGATCATAGCAACATCATTAGCACCATCTCCAATCGCCAAAGTCATAACATTTAGATTTTGCTGAACTAATCTCACAACTTTTGCTTTTTGAGATGGTGAAACACGACAACAAATAACTGCTTTACACTGCTTACCTAACAATAAGAACTTTTGTTGCAAATGCTTAACTGATTTATTAGGATCGTCCAACGAATTTTGAAATATAATAGATAGTGCTGCTCCATCTATGATAACTGCGTACTTAGATGAAGGTGTTGAATGATCTTGCTTCGCCTCAGCAATCAGTCTTTCAATCTCTTTTGAAGAATTCTCATGTAAAATGTTGAAGTTTTCCTGTAAATACTTTGTTATCAATTCATCAATGTATTCAAAATTTTCCATGTCATTCTCATCAGGTCTTACGACAAGTAACTTCATATCGGTTTCCAATAAGTTACACGAGAACCCAATATTAATAGCAGTCTCAATTCTGTCCCCAGTCAAAACCCATAATTTTATACCAGCTTTTCCTAAAATACTAATAGCTTCAGGAACACCTTCTTGTAATCTATCTTCAATTGCAGTTCCACCTAATAAAATCAAATCCTTTTCAATCTCTGACGCTATTTCATCAATAAGAACATCACGATCATCATCGATGGATGAATGTGCGTCTTTGAATCTCTTGCTCCAATCTTCATACAAACTACGGTCCAATTCTTTTTCGGCGATACAAAGGGTTCTCAAACCTTCTTGAGCATAATCTTCCAAATGCAAAGCTGTCTTAGAAATTATTGTTTTATTGTTTTGATTTGAGGCTAGCCTCAGGAAAATGACATTATCAGCACCTTTACAATATAAGGTTATTTTCCCATCTTTATCTTCGATAATACTAGACATCCTTTTTCTATCAGATGTGAAAGGGATAGTATCTAGCAACCTGAATTCTTGATCCTTTCCATACACACTTAAGGTTATAGATTTTCTAGTTCTACCTTTGAATACAAAACCTAAATCGCATGCAACAGAAACCAATGCAGCTTCATCAGGAGACTCAGCTTTGAAATCACGCAATCCTGGTTCAAGTTTATTTTCTTCAGTGACAACAGAATGACATAATGCCAAAGCTTTCATAAATCTTTCGTTTTGGCTCTTTTGTGTAGAATCTGCGTTAGGAAGCAAAGTATCCTCAACGTATTGGTTTGACACGAATGTCACTTTATCACCACGTAATTGGTCATTTTTAAAACATTCGGTTAAGTTTGCGAGCATTTCTTCTTTATCATCATCAATTTTCGCTTTCCATTTTGCACTCTCAGCCAATACATCCTTTCCATTTCGCCTGTCTAAACCTTGCTTTGCTTCAGTATAAGCTAACCCGTACGACTTACCATTGATTGTACATTTCTTAAATTCCATGACATTTTGAGTCAATGTTCCTGTTTTATCACTAAACACATATTCAATCTGACCCAAATCATCAGAAATGTTCCAAGCTTTAGGAATACAGGGAAAGTTCAATTTTTCGTAATACAATTTTATATCCGAATAAATGAAAAAGGCTTGCAAAGTTTTGATTATCTCCACAGATATATATAATGAAATTGGAACCAATGCTTGATATATAATGACACTGACAAAGAATGCAATAATACCGTTAATTGCTGGAGTTGACCCATAAGCTCCAAACTCATAATATAATCTTGATGTATGATCTTCATTATAAAATAGCCCATTGATTAAACCCGAAATAAAGCATAATAAGAAAAGTAACACGAAATTTATAATAACTGACAAATTCAATTCTTGAGATATTCTTGATGTCTTTGTAGGGGTGATTCCAGAATTCAACATAATCTTGGTTTCCTGTCCAGTATAAACAACAACCCCAATTGCCCATTTGGTATTTCTTAAAGTGGTACCCCTTAATAAAATATTGTCATTAGTGATAGCCTCTTTTTCATCCTGATTTATTAAATTACCACGCTCGTCATAATTTTCAAAATGAATTGTACCTTTAAAATCATACAATCTAGTATTAGGAGCGTCACATTCAATCCAAAATTTACAATTCCCTAAGTCCGTAGAATGCTTTAAATTATTTGAATCACCACAAGAAATTGACAGCTTAGTTTTCAAATTCGTTTCACCATCTAAATTTTTTGTTTCAATGGCACAATTACCTTCAGGATCAGAACAAGAGATAATGACGACGTCTGCTGGAACCTCTTCATTAGCTCTAATTCGAATAAAATCACCAACATTGATATCTTTCCAAGCTCGAGCCTTGAATTTGGTTACCAATTTGTCTTCGCCGTTTTCGGTAATCAATTTTGGATTAAGAATTGAATTAGGTAATGGATGACTAGGGAATACTCTCGAATGAGTAGATTGCATTGATTTTTTTGCATTTGGTGATCCATCACCATGATTTGAAACAATATCATTTAGGTCTTCTGAGAAATTTGAAATTACAGTACTAATTCTTCGCAAAACCAATTCATCTTTTATACGTTGTTCACGAACAACTTTTTGCTTATATTTTTTACTTCCAAAAATCATCACAAGTAAACGAAACAAAAATTTACCAATACTATTAAGAAATTTGGTACAAGCTTTTTTAAATTTTCTCCAAGTTGAAACATAATCGGAGGCTCCGTTATGATTTGGTAAACCTAATAGTAAATGAACTGGAGAATTGTTCAACTCCAGATCCAGAATTGTTCTTCTTGAATCTTCGAAAGCATCCTTAATAGCAGTAATACAAACAATGACCACCAAGGGTACAGTTGCCAAACCAGGAGATTGGACACCAAAAATTTGAAAAAACCCCATAACAATCAATACCAAAAAGTAAAAATTGGCAATATTTCTAAATTGAAACAAGATATTTTTTGGCAAGAAAGTTAATGGGGTATATTTAGTTGTTCTAATTTTATTTCTTGGAAATGTGATGATGGGAACACCATCATGTTTCAAATCGTCAGGAATTTCTTGATTTACGTAAATTTTCCGAGGGATACTTTCATAAATCTCTTGCAAATATTTTGGTCTTGTGTGTCGAAACCCCCAATTATACAATAATAATTGCCATCTTGATTTTAAATTTGGAGGTGAAGCGGATAGTAAATCTTGAGGGGTGTATTTATAATCCTTACCGATATTTATAGTATTATTCGAATCAATAGTTTGTTGATGTTGCTTCTCTTTTGAACCCATCGAATCCAGACTTGACGGATGAGTATCAGAATTTTGCTGATCAGACATGATATAATTATTTCAAAATCTAATTCAATTCAAGAAAGACTAAGCAATATGAAATTCTTAGAAATGCGGAGTTCTAAGTGAGTTCTAAGCTATGTTGAAGTCTGAGTAATATGGAGTTTTATTGAAATTATCTTCAAATTTGGTCAATTGCAAAATTTATTAGTAATAAATAATATCAAAGTTTTTTTCCTATTTTCTTTAATCAGACTACAATCAAACCTTCGGGAACTAATCAACAATGAATTCAATCAATTTCACACCAACAAATCACCTAGTTGATACTCTAAATAACAAAACAATCAAATTTTTAGAATTTTTTAATTCCTCATGATGATGGAACCGGATCTTATTTACCAGCCGCTTCCATTTGTTTTTCCGACCCCCAGACAGAGCCGCACATGTTAAACCCCTTGGTGTTACCCAGCACTACCATTGGGTGCTGGTAGTGATGGTGGCGGTAGTGGTGGTGTTCGTACCGGAGATAAAGAAAAAAAAATGGGTTTAGTAGTAAAAGTAGATGAATTTGTAGTTGATGAATTAAGGCAAGAGCAAGGGCTAAGGTAAGCTTATTTAGCGAGATATACTTTTTTGGATCGATTTGTGGTCCAGACGATAGTTCAAGGGTCATTTGTAATGCTAGGATATTTTTTTCTACACCATTGTTCCCCTGATAAACAAAGCCGGACTTTATCCTATATAGGGTAATAAATAATAAATAATAATAACAAGTAACAAACAACAATAACAAGTAACAAACAACAATAACAAAGAACAAACATTGTTACATGGGGCTGACTCTAACTACCAGTAACTAGTTAAAGACAAGCATTATCAATAAAAAAGTAAGCCGATGTTTATTGTGTATAACCAGACAGAAAAGCCATTCAATGTTCAATTAAGATTTATGACGAGGCTTATACCTGGAATAGTAGAATTGCGAAATAATGAACGAATTCAATGGCAAATTGAATCGGAGAAGAGAGCAAACCAACGTTTATGGCTTAAAAAAGTATGCGTAAAACTAGTTTTTTAGAAGTAGGTCTTATAAATGTAAAGAAATCGAAAATAAAAACTAAAAGAAAAATATGTTTACCTTCTTATTAGAACCATAAAATTTTTTATATAACCAGGCAATAGATAATAGAATTACCCTTGAGGACTAATTTTAATACACTATTTTTAATAATGATAATATAATTAAAAACATACAAATAATCTTATAAAACCATTTAATAACTCATCCGTAGATTTAACAAGATCAATAAAAATACTACTATTGTTACCATTGTAATTTAATTAGCAATTGATATAGATTTCATATGTGCAGTACCGTATTTAAGTATAGAATATATGAAACCTATAATCTAATTAGAGCTAATGAAATTCTAGTGATATGTAGCTATGATAGACCATATCTTAGTTAAAAACCCCCCCTTCCCCCCCCAAGTTTTCGTACCCAAATGGTAGCAAATACTGTTAATTTAATTTCATTGGAAGCAATTTTTATAAAAATTGAAATTTTTTAAATTTTTTTTTTTTTTTAAATCCATGGTGCACCCATTTTTCTGATAAAAAAATAAAAGAACAATAGCAATATTAGTTCTGTTTGATATCTGATACTTTACAAGCAACCATTAACATCGATTCCACTCCGATTTCATGTTGTAGTAATGTTTTTATTGGGTTGCAAAATTTGATCGTGCGAGTACCAATCTGAAAAATTTCGTTGGTGGACAACGATTTTTCAACGGGTTGATTTTTTCAATTTTATTTATTAGAAAATAGTTATCAATTATTGCAAATAATTAAGTATGTCTAAAATCGAAGAAATTCCTCAAGGTGCTGATGTCACTGTCATTTCTAAAAATGAAAAAAAAGCTAGAGAAATGATCAAAAAATTAAACTTAAAACCAATTAAAGGGATTACCAGAGTTACTTTTAAACAAAGAGGAAACTTAATTTATGCCATTGATTCTCCAGATGTTTACAGATCCGGTGGTGGTATGTATGTTGTCTTTGGTGAAGCCAAAGTCGATGACATGAACCAAAGAATTGCTGAAGCTCAAGCTCAACAACAAGCTCAAGAATCTGCAGCTAAACCAGAAGAAAAAGTCGAAGATGATAAATCTCATGAAGCTATCATGGCTGATTTACATGCCGCTAGTTTACAAGATAAATCCGCCGAAGATGAAGATGAAGACGATGGTGAAATTGATGAATCTGGTTTAGATTCAAAAGATATTGATATCATCATTGAACAAACTCAAACCACTAGAGCCAAAGCCGTCAAAGCTTTAAGAAAACATAAAGGTGACATGGTCAATGCTATTATGGATTTATCTTAGGTTTATTGTTCATGACATTATGTAGATATATAAATTTATTGTCTTTTCAAATCCTGTGGTTTTTTCAAATTTGTCACTGGTACTAAATATACAATTATTTTCATCTACAATCGATGTAATCTATAAAAAATAGACTTAAATTTGGGTAAGCTTACCTTCAATTATCTTAAAACTTTCAAATCATTCCCTTTTGATTTACGTATAAGTGATTTTGATAATCGATTCCAACTCTTCCATCATGATTTCTGTAAGTAACCTTTGAGATTTAAATATTTTCTGGACTGGTTTCTTTTTCAATCTTTGGGATTGAATTTTCTTGGACATCTTTTCCTATCAATTTTTCATCTTCATCTGTACGTTTACTATCTTCTGCTGTTACCTCAGTTGCTTTTGTGCTATCAATGTTGTCATCATTTTGTTGATTCGAGTCTTCTTCTTTATCGAATGTTGCAAAATCTGTGTTCTGCAAATCAACATTTCCATTCATAATTCCACATTTATAGCATTGGAATTTTACATAGAGAGGATTAACAGTACCGGGAGGCGCCAAACCATTATGAGCGTAACAATTATGACAAATCAAAGCGAATCTCAGTTCAATCGATTCATTGTTATCGGAGCCAATCAATAAATCCAAGACTTTTTCCAGTATAGATCGATTAGTCTTCAATTTCGACTGTAATTGATTATTTAACCCAGGTAAATTTTGTGGTTCATTCAAATTTTTTAAATCTAAATCAAGATTTAATTCTTGTTTAATTTTCTGTTCCATAGGATTTTTGACCTGTTTTGGGTTAGCAATTGGAGATTGTTTTACTCTATTTCTTGCCAATTCTTCTTCTTTCTTTTTCGATTCGTCTTCATCATATTTGTTCAACAAATTTTTGGTTTTATTGTAATTAGTAATAGTTTTCAATTCTTCTATTTTTGACTTATGTTTCAACTTTAAACTTTTCAAATACGATTGACGACGTCTAATCAGGAAATTGAATATAATTCTCACAAGTCTAACCAACAAATATGACACAATTGGATAACTCAATAGAATTGTAAGATTTTTAGTTGACAAACTCTTGATATACTTGACAACCTGATTCTTACCAGTAATGCCACTTGGAATATTCATATAATAATACATATTGAACGTAGTATACATGATAACCATCCATTGAATCAAAATCCTCTTGATCTGTTTATATCTTGATTGTAATTTTGTAATTTGCTGGGAAGTCGAATTAATTGATTCTGACAACTGATTCAATTCTTTTTCAAACGTTTCCGGATCAAAACCCTTCTTGAAAAACCCAAACACTGCCATGTTTTGTGTGGTTTTCTGACAATTTGTATTTGGCAACCAAATCTATTAATTTTTATAGTGTGATGATATTAGTGAGGATTTTGAAATAGTAGTGAAAATTATATCGAATTTATGGCATATACTGTAGGAGACAGAAAGGTATCGCTTCATGGGACTATAACTGAGGATGATGCTAGACTAATCTTAAAGCGAATAGACATGTTCAAAATCTGTTTAAATTCGAGCAGTTTTGGTTATTTAATGAATTTACGAAAGGTGATAAATTTGTATGGAGATGTGTTGACGATATATTCAACATTGTTGAACAAGATTCCGAACTATGATGATATCACAAGGATAAGCATCAAAGTATGCGATGAAATTATGAATTTAGAACAAGATTTCAATAGATTATTTGAAAATGTTAAGTTTACTTGGACCAAGGATAAATCTTATGAAGTGTTTGTAAAGAAGTTATGTTTATTATGTGTCAATTCTGCAGTTGATACTTTTGACAAAGTTTTCAAAACTCTTGATGCAATCGATTTTTTCTTCAATAAATATAATAATTTGGAAAAGTTATTAATACCATGTTTATACAATCAAACGGGAAAAATTTTAGCCAGTTTAAAGAAATCCAGTTACTTGTTTAGCTTAACTACAGTTGCTGATGATTTGCATACTATTCATGAATTGTCTCCTGGACTGATAAAAAATTTAAAAAAAATCGAAAAATTAACTTTGGGTATAGATCGAGAATCTTTATTGTTGGAAACAACTTTTTCAACTTTTGATCCTTCATTAGTTCAATACACTAGTATATTACTAGGAACGGCCATTTTGAAACGAGAAATTGCCGTATCACAATGCCAACTAATCAAACGTCGAGATATTTGTCAACAAGCTTCAGAGCATGTGGTTTCAATCCCACTAACCGAAGAGCAAGCTTCTAAATTCTCAAAAAAGATGGTAAAAGAATATTTCACTTGGATCATAGTATCTTTATTTGTACTAATTTCTGTGGTCATTATAAGGTTATTCAGAATATTGTTTGATAATTAAATGCATAAATGGGTTAGAGCTCTCCACAAAAGCTTGAATATTCAAACTTATTAACGCAAACACGCTGCAAACTATCCAATCTTCAAATGTAATGGTAGGGCTAGCCTGCTGTTTTTTAATCAATCTTGTTGTTTTCAATCAAGCCTGTTGTTTTTTGTTCAATCAAGCGTATTGGTTTTTGTTCAATCAATTTGAAATTAATTTTGCATCACATATAATCCGTTTCAACCAATATTCTTGATTTGTTTTTAACACATATCATACCACCTGGGAACGAAACTAGCATCCCAAGATTATCATGTGAGATGTTATTCGATAAAAGTTCCTACTTGTTCTATGATTTTTGTTATTATCTTTGATTAGCGGTAACAATCTATAGAATATCAATCACAATATTAACGGTACTAATTCAAATAGCCTAACTTCACTTACCTAAATCCTTATAATGTTTTTTTGTACCTATTTTTTTTCAAATCCGTCAAATTTTGACCGTAATTTTACATTTATCACCATTTTCACCATTGAAACAATCAAATACTCTAAATTGTCTTTTTCTCCAATTGCTTAACCTTTCAATTCATCGTTTATTATAATTTGAAAACCACAGGCATCCTGTATATAACTATGACAATAATTGTTTAATCAAAATATAACTACAACCAAAGGAACAACATTTGAGTTGTAGAGTTTGGGGTGTTATTGAGAGTTGGCGATCATTGCTGGTGATAATTGTTGAATAGTTAACCTGAAACTGTATTCACTGATAATTTGAATAGGGTATTTATTTGTTTTAATTGAGATATTAATCCATGATTTGATATGGCAACCAATACACAAATATATTCGGCAACGTATTCAAACGTGCCAGTGTTTGAGTTTGTGACTTCTGAAGGTCCGATTATGAGAAGGAAGCTAGATAGTTGGATAAATGCTACTCATATCTTAAAAATAGCCAAATTTCCTAAGGCGAAACGAACTAGGATTTTGGAGAAAGATGTGCAAACAGGAGTTCATGAGAAAGTTCAAGGGGGATACGGAAAATATCAAGGAACTTATGTCCCATTAGAATTGGGAGAAAAAATTGCTAGAAATTTTGATGTTTATGATATGTTAAGTCCCATATTTGAGTTCAAATATATTGAGGGAAAAACGGAACCACCACCACCTGCTCCAAAACACAATCATGCGTCTGCAATCAATATTGCTAAAAGACAAAACTTGGATAATAAGAAGAGAATCTCATCGACTTCACTTGATGAACCACCCAAAAAACGAGGACGACCTAAAAGGGTGGCTTTAAAACGTAATTCGTCACCTAAAAACCAAAATTTGGACCAATCAATAGTAGGGGGTCCATCATTTGGCACTTTTGAATCTGCTTCGAGACAAGACACTGTAGAGGATCCTTTGCCTATGTCAAACTTAAAACAAGAAGATTTGCAATTGGTAGAATCGGATGACGATGAAAAGCTAAATGGACATTTGATTAGTCATAATGAAGAGTTATTTACATCAAAAGAATTGTTTGGTACTTCAAGACAATCATTTGAGAAAATATATAACCAAAATCAAAATCAAAATCAAACTCAATCACAGCAACAATTAATACAACTGCAGCCACAACAAAGTTTTAATGGAAATAGTATGAACAACCTTTACGCTAGCAACATAAATGATCAAATCTATCATGATTACTTTCAATCTTTATTACTATATTTTGTTGAGGATTCCAAAGTACGACCTAATGATATTCCTGAAAACCTATTAAATCCACCTCAACCAATCGAGAAAGTTAATGTAAATCAACCTATAGATAATGATGGGAATACACTATTTCATTGGGCCTGTTCTATGGCTCAAACAATAATGATTGAATTTTTACTTAAAACATTTCATATAAATCCCAGTTTGAAAAATAATTTAGGAGAAACTCCTTTAATGTTTCTTGTTAATTTTTCAAATGCTTATCAGTTGAGAACGTTTCCTTCTATATTGGAGTTGTTAAATGATCTGATATTGGAAGTCGATGGATCTAACAAAACTGTATTACATCACATAGCCATGATTGGGAATGGGGCTACTAAAAATAAAGAACGATGTGCAAGATATTACATGGAATTTTTATTTGATAAAATTGTGACCATGGATGATACCAATAAACAAATCATGAATCGATTCATTAATCATCAAGATAATGATGGAAATACTGCCTTTCATATCTCAGCGTCTTTACTTCACAAAAAATGTATCAAAGTTTTTATAAGCTATCATCGATACATTGATTTTAGTTTAAAAAATGCATTAGGATACACAGTTGAAGAATATTTAGCTAATCATAATTATGTACTTCGGTTGGATAATTCGCAAGAACAAGATCGAGAAGAAGAAGAGGAGGTGATCAAAAGTGCTCAAAGCTTTGAAAGTCAATTGTATTATTCCAAATTGGCCATTAATTTACAAAATACTACTTCTAATTTAATAACAGAAAAATTGAGTGAACTAGCATTTAATATTGATCGAGAATTAAATCAAAAAGACGAGATAATTATGAGTCTTCTCAAAATTCTACAAGGCAGGGGAGGTATCAAATTACAATCACAAAGACAAATTTTGACAATTTTTAAATTAGATCATTTGATTGATGATTTTGAGAAATCATTTGAAAAGTCCAATTCAAGTACTCAACAAGAACTGATTATTGATTTGAAAAAAGATCATTTAATTCAAGAGGAAGTTCATCGACTAATCAACGATTTAAGCTTTCAGATATTACTGAAACGAGAAGACTTGAACAAACTTATGATTAAATGGAGATTATTAAATGAGAAATTTCAGTTCAATAAATTACAAAAATTAATAGAATCACGATTATCTGATGAAGTAAATACCAATGAAACAAGTACCAACGAAAACGAAACAACTACCGATGAAACCACTACCAATGACATCAACAGCAACAACAACAACAACAACAACAACAACAACAACAACAACAACAACAACAACAACAACAACAACAACAACAACAATAGTGCTAACAATAACCACAACCTTGATAACCCACAGGATAGGTTTGAATTATCGGTAGAATTAACTAATGAAATCATCAAAAGGAGAATACTATTGTCGAATCTTATTAACAAGCATTTGGACGTGCCTACATCAGAAGAGTTTAAAGAAAATACTCCTCCAGATTCGAACCCTATAACAAATTTGACCAAAGATCGATTAAAGAAATATTGCAAGCTAATATCTATATGTTGTGGGATGTCTACGAATGAAGTAGAGAACTCAATAGATTTGATTGAACAATCTTTGATGAAATCCACTAAATAGTCATGTATATTATGTATTATATCATTAATTCTGGTATACATTGTATTCGACTGATTATTAAACCGCGGTATATAGTTTTTCTTAGGTACGGCTAGAGTGGCACATATTTCGATCACCGCCAATAACCGATTTTGCACTAATTCGGAAAATGCTGCAAAATTTTTTGCAACATCTCGGTGAACCAACGAATGCCGGAGAATAAATTTTCATTAGTATATAGGGAACAACGTTAGCAGATGATTTTGGAAGCAAGTTGAAATATTGGTTCTTTTTTAAATGTCAGCACATTCTCTGAAAAGTGAAATTCTGGATTTAACTTTATCAGTGGTTTCTAGTGGTGATGATCAGGTCCCCATACCATTGACTTCAGCAAACTATCACCCTACGGATAGAAGGGTTAGTGCGGCTGGTACTAGTAGGCGAGGAAGCACTGGTTCAATTCAAAGGTCATTAGAGGTGATACGAAGGTCGTTAACAGGTGATTCTAGTAATAATGTTGATTGTACTGGATTTTCAATTAAAGATATTTATGGGGAGTTAGAGGAAGACGAGATTGAAATTCAAAGAATGGTTACAAGAAATACTATATTAAGTGAATTGATCTCGAGAAATCACGAATTAGAAGATGAAGTCGAAACTATGACTAGTACGGATGACTCTAGAGGAAGGAGAAGAAGTAGCATTACAAGTAGTACTACTAGTAATGGTGCAAGTTTTATGGAAAATGAAAAACAAAACTATCATTTATCCAATAAAGAACCTATATGCGAAACTACTATAGCTGTGCAAAATTATGGTCAAGAGTTCAATAAAATTGATCCTGAATTAATTACTTGGAATGGTCAAAATGATCCTGAAGATCCAAGAAACTGGAAATCAGCCAAAAAAATCTTTCTTGTTGCATTCGTTTCTGCTTATGCTTTAGTTGCTCCAATGTCTTCATCAATGATTTCTCCAGCAATGTCAGAAATTTCTCAACAATTCAATATTGATAATCCAATTATCCAAGCCATGGTTGTTTCTATTCAAATTTTAGCTTGGGCAATTGGACCCTTATTAATTGCCCCATTAAGTGAACATGAAAATATCGGTAGAAAACTAGTATTAGATGTCTCAGTATGGATGTGTCTTTTCTTTAATATAGGTTGTGCTGTTTCTCAACTGACCTTACAGTTAATGGTTTGTCGATTCTGTGGAGGTTTATTTGGTTGTGTTGCTTTGAGTGTTTGTGCTGGAGTTATTTCTGATATGTATGATGCTCATGAACGTAATTTACCTTTAGCAGGTTATGCTTTATGCCCTTTATTAGGACCAATTATTGCTCCTGTTGTCTCCGGATTCATCGTTGAAAATATGAATTGGAGATGGACCTTATATGTTTTATGTATATTCAATGCCATTGTGGCAGTTGTTGGTACTATTTTCTTCTGTGAAACTTACACTCCAACTTTATTGAAATGGAAAGCATCAAAATTAAGAAAATTAACTGGTAACAATAATTTACATACAATCTATGAAATTACTAACGGAGAAACTTTTATGGGAAAGATGTACATCACTATGACTCGTCCTGTTAAACTATTATTTCTTCATCCTATGATTGTGGGGTTAGGATCATTTATGGCCTTCACTTATGGGTTTATGTACTTAATGATTGTATCATTTCCAGAAATTTTCCATCAAACTTATGGATTTAATCGAGGAATTACTGGGTTAATGTATTTACCAATGGGAGTGGGATTTGTTTTGGGGGTGGTTTTTTGGACTTGGTCAATTGGAAAAACATATCAAAATTTAACCAACCGAAATAATGGAATTGGTAAACCTGAATTTAGATTACCTATGTTAATTGCCTCATCCTGGTCGGTTCCAGTTGGATTGATTTGGTTTGGTTGGTCTGCTGAAAAACAATTGCATTGGATTATGCCTGGTATTGGATCAGGAATTTTTGCATTTGGATTAGTTTGTGTATTTCAATCAACTCAAAGTTATTTGATTGACATGTCAATATTAACAACTACAAAAGGGGTCACCGAAACTGTCATTAATTTCAGTTCTTCATCGGTTGCAGCAGCAGCATTATTTCGATCATTATTTGGGTTTAGCTTCCCATTATTTGCTAATAAAATGTATGGATCCATGGGTTATGGCTGGGCAAATACGATGTGTGCATTTATTGGATTAATTCTAGGTATTCCATTCCCTATAGTATGCTATGTTTATGGGGAAAGAATAAGATTATGGGCCAACAAAAAGATTGAACGTAGTCAATTGAAACGAGATGAATACAATTTGAAGAGATTAAGAAAGAAAAATCTTGAAAAAAAATGAATCATGATTAATGATTACCCATTATTTATTAAAAATTATAGATTATAGATTGCATTATAGATCAACTTATAGATTTTGGATTATAGATTTTATAGATATTATAGATTAATAAACTTTAAAATATAAATTGTTAGGCGCTACCATATTTTTTGAATCCACTACTGTGAACCAACCCCATCAAAGATCAGATCAGTTGAATGGTTGAATTTAAGAAACATTGGGTAAGATATGAGTAATTTTGAAGGTATTAATCCATTAACTACAATTAATAGTATACCTCAGTCGGTGAAATTGTTGCCTAATACAAATTTACAATCGTTGATCGATGACCCCAATTTAATATCGAGTTTTATTAGACAATCCCAAGAATTTATTGATTACATTAATCAATTATTGATAAGAATCGACGATGATTCAAGCAAGTTATTGAAGATACAAACGTTGATTGATCAATATCAAACAATTACGAATCAAGTAACTCAACAATTGACCAATTTGCAAGATATTTATCATCAATATAATAATTTACAAACGATTCAATATCAACTATTGTTAAATTTCAATCAGAATTATTTATTGAATAAGTTTGAGAAGAATGTTAGTCAATTAAATCAAGAATGTTTACAGAAAATTAAATTTGACGATCCCGATTTAAAGTTCATTCAAGAATTTCGTCAATCGAGAAAGGATTATCATTTACAACGAGAAAAGTTGAATCGATGGAAGGAAGAAAGGGTTAGTGGATTTGTTTAGATATGTTTAGCCACTAAAAATCACGCTTTCGTGTTATCTAGTCTTTATCAATAGCCATTATTGTGTCGGTTTTCCTGGGTATTATCCCGCGGGCTTTCTATAATGAATTATAGTACATGATTTTTGAAACATTTCAAAAAATGACAAACAAAAAATAGTCCTCTAAATTAAACGCAGGAACAGAATACACCACTGAAGCCAGAGACAGTATAATATTATTGACAAGTTTACCAAAACAGAGATATAATACTATTTGAAACCCACAACAAATATGTCCTTAAACACTCAATACAATTTATAAATTCAATTGCTGCAAAACAAAAACAACAAGAAGAAGAAGAAGAAGAAGAAGAAGAAGAGGAAGAAGAAGAAGAAGAGGAAGAAGAAGAAGAGGAAGAAGAAGAAGAGGAAGAAGAAGAAGAGGAAGAAGAAGAAGAGGAAGAAGAAGAGGAAGAAAAAGTAGAAGTAGAAGAAAAAGAAGAAGAAAAAGTAAATTTTACATTTATAAAAAGTAAATTTTACATTTATAAAATTTTGCCTTAAATTAGTATATTGTTTTTGTTTGTTTTATAGTTGAATTGTTTTTTTGGATTATTATTGTTATTGTTTTGCATTGACAGTAATGGTTCCGAACGTTTCTAACTCTTTTAAAATCATCTTTCTAGTTCCTTCAAATTCCCCAGTTAGTGGAGCAGACCTACATATCCGATACCCTATACATCCTAAACATCCAAACACCTTTGTCAATAGGATATCGCAACCTACATACTAGCAATAAAATAAAAATGGGATATGGCAATCGGTTATAAGGAAGAAGCCACATTAGAACCAATAGATGATAATGAAACTGGAATCAAAAATGAGAGATAAACTACATAACATAAGCAAATATAACTACAAACTATTGGAGTTATAAAAATTAAATTTCGCATCGTATCAAGCCGAGACTTTATGATCAACTCTTTATATCATTTTCATTATGATGATTCTCTTTATATCATTTCGTTTCGTTTGCTTGTCAAGTTGGTGG